>JALIZH010015616.1:0-247974 GCA_030522465.1 Rhipicephalus appendiculatus
AGCTTCGCGACATGGAAACAGTTTTGCGGCAGTTTCTTTCAACTTCGATGGATCCACAAAAATGCCCGGCACTGACGGAACCGGACTTTTGCTCGCTGTTCAACTGCAAACAATGGACGCAGGGCGGTGCCGATGCGCCTGAAGACATTCGGCTACAAATGCACCGCGGCGACACATCTTCGGTGAGGCTTGGAACAGGCGACATGGCGGTGGCCCTTATCATTCTTACTGCTTACGCAGGTTTGTGTCGTCATCACACCCTTGAACAAGGATGCTGCAGCTTATTTCACCGACAGCAATGCGTGGGAGGTTCGCGACATGCAAACAGTTTGGCGGCAGTTTCTTTCAACTTCGATGGATCCACAAAAATGCCCGACACTGACGCAACCGGACTTTTCCTCGCTGTTCAACTGCCAACAATGGATGCTGGGCGGTGCCGATGCGGCTGATGACATTCGGCTACAAATGGACCGCGGCGGCACATCTTCGGTGGGGGCATGGAACCGGCAACATGGCGGTGGCCCTTATCTCTTTGTTACTGCTTACGCAGGTTTGTTTCGTCATCAAACCCTTGAACAAAGATGCTGCAGCTTATTTCTCCGACAGCAATGCGTGCGAGGTTCGCGACATGGAAACAGTTTTGCGGCAGTTTCTTTCAACTTCGATGGATCCACAAAAATGCCCGCCACTGACGGAACCGGACTTTTCCTCGCTGTTCAACTGCCAACAATGGACGCTGGGCGGTGCCGATGCGGCTGATGACATTCGGGTACATAATGACCGCGGCGACGCATCTTCGGTGGGGCATGGAACCGGCGACATGGCGGTGGCCCTTATCTCTTTGTTACTGCTTACGCAGGTTTGTGTCGTCATCAAACCCTTGAACAAGGATGCTGCAGCTTATTTCACCGACAGCAATGCGTGCGAGCTTCGCGACATGGAAACAGTTTTGCGGCAGTTTCTTTCAACTTCGATGGATCCACAAAAATGCCCGGCACTGACGCAACCGGAATTTTCATCGCTGTTCAACTGCCAACAATGGACGCTGCGCGGTGCCGATGCGGCTGATGACATTCGGCTACATAATGACCGCGGCGGCACATCTTCGGTGGGCCATGGAACCGGCGACATGGCGGTGGCCCTTATCTCTTTGTTACTGCTTACGCAGGTTTGTGTCGTCATCAAACCCTTGAACAAGGATGCTGCAGCTTATTTCACCGACAGCAATGCGTGCGAGGTTCGCGACATGGAAACAGTTTTGCGGCAGTTTCTTTCAACTTCGATGGATCCACAAAAATGCCCGGCACTGACGAAACCGATTTTTCATCGCTGTTCAACTGCCAACAATGGACGCTGGGCGGTGCCGATGCGGCTGATGACATTCGGCTACAAATGGACCGCGGCGACACATCTTCGGTGGGGCATGGAACCGACGACATGGCGGTTGCCCTTATCTCTTTCTTACTGCTTACGCAGGTTTGTGTCGTCATCAAACCCTTGAACAAGGATGCAGCAGCTTATTTCACAGACAGTAATGCGTGCGAGCTTCGCGACATGGAAAGTTTTGCGGCAGTTTCTTTCAACTTCGATGGATCCACAAAAATGCCCGGCACTGACGAAACCGGATTTTTCATCGCTGTTCAACTGCCAACAATGGACTCTGGGCGGTGCCGATGCGGCTCATGACATTCGGCTACAAATGGACCGCGGCGACACATCTTCGGTGGGGCATGGAACCGGCGACATGGCGGTTGCCCTTATCTCTTTCTTACTGCTTACGCAGGTTTGTGTCGTCATCAAACCCTTGAAACAAGGATGCTGCAGCTTATTTCACCGACAGAAATGCGTGCGAGGTTCCCGACATGGAAACAGTTTTGCGGCAGTTTCAACTTCGATGGATGCACAAAAATGCCCGGCACTGACGGAACCGGACTTTTCCACGCTGTTCAACTGCCAACAATGGACGCTGGGCGCTACCGATGCGGCTGATGACATTCGGCTACAAATGGACCGCGGCGGCACATCTTCGGTGGGGCATGGAACCGGCGACATGGCGGTGGCCCTTATCTCTTTCTTTCTGCTTACGCAGGTTTGTGTCGTCATCAAACCCTTGAACAAGGATGCTGCAGCTTATTTCACCGAGAGAAATGCGTGCGAGGTTCGCGACATGGAAACAGTTTTGCGGCAGTTTCAACTTCGATGGATCCACGAAAATGCCCGGCACTGACGGAACCGGACTTTTCCACGCTGTTCAACTGCCAACAGTGGACGCTGGGCGGTGCCGATGCGGCTGATGACATTCGGCTACAGATGGACCGCAGCGACACATCTTCGGTGGCGCATGGAACCGGCGACATGGCGGTGGCCCTTATCTCTTTCTTACTGCTTACGCAGGTCTGTGTCGTCATCAAACCCTTGAATCAAGGATGCTGCAGCTTATTTCACCGACAGAAATGCGTGCGAGGTTCGCGACATGGAAAAAGTTTTGCGGCAGTTTCTTTCAACTTCGATGGATCCACAAAAATGCCCGGCACTGACGGAACCGGACTTTTCCTCGCTGTTCAACTGCCAACAATGGACGCTGGGCGGTGCCGAAGCGGCTGATGACATTCGGCTACAAATGGACCGCGGCGGCGCATCTTCGGTGGGGCATGGAACCGGCGACATGGCGGTGGCCCTTATCTCTTTATTACTGCTTACGCAGGTTTGTGTCGTCATCAAACCCTTGAACAAGGATGCTGCAGCTTATTTCACCGACAGCAATGCGTGTGAGGTTCGCGACATGGAAACAGTTTTGCGGCAGTTTCAACTTCGATGGATCCACAAAAATGCTCGGCACTGACGGAACCGGACTTTTCCGCGCTGTTCAACTGCCAACAATGGATGCTGGGCGGTGCCGATGCGGCTGATGACATACGGCTACATAATGACCGCGGCGACACATCTTCGGTGGGGCATGGAACCGGCGACATGGCGGTGGCCCTTATCTCTTTGTTACTGCTTACGCAGGTTTGTGTCGTCATCAAACCCTTGAACAAGGATGCTGCAGCTTATTTCACCGACAGCAATGCGTGCGAGGTTCGCGACATGGAAACAGTTTTGCGGCAGTTTCTTTCAACTTCGATGGATCCACAAAAATGCCCGGCACTGACGGAACCGGACTTTTCATCGCTGTTCAACTGCCAACAATGGACGCTGGGCGGTGCCGAAGCGGCTGATGACATTCGGCTACAAATGGACCGCGGCGGCACATCTTCGGTGGGGCATGGAACCGGCGACATGGCGGTGGCCCTTATCTCTTTCTTACTGCTTACGCAGGTTTGTGTCGTCATCAAACCCTTGAACAAGGATGCTGCAGCTTATTTCACCGACAGCAATGCGTGCGAGGTTCCCGACATGGGAACAGTTTTGCGGAAGTTTCTTTCAACTTCGATGGATCCACAAAAATGCCCGGCACTGACCGAACCCGACTTTTCCTCGCTGTTCAACTGCCAACAATGGACGCTGGGCGGTGCCGAAGCGGCTGATGACATTCGGCTACAAATGGACCGCGGCGACACATCTTCGGTGGGGCATGGAACCGGCGACATGGCGGTGGCCCTTATCTCTTTGTTACTGCTTACGCAGGTTTGTGTCGTCATCAAACCCTTGAACAAGGATGCTGCAGCTTATTTCACCGACAGTAATGCGTGCGAGCTTCGCGACATGGAAACAGTTTTGCGGCAGTTTCTTTCAACTTCGATGGATCCACAAAAATGCCCGGCACTGACGGAACCGGACTTTTGCTCGCTGTTCAACTGCCAACAATGGACGCAGGGCGGTGCCGATGCGCCTGAAGACATTCGGCTACAAATGCACCGCGGCGACACATCTTCGGTGAGGCTTGGAACAGGCGACATGGCGGTGGCCCTTATCTTTCTTACTGCTTACGCAGGTTTGTGTCGTCATCACACCCTTGAACAAGGATGCTGCAGCTTATTTCACGGACAGCAATGCGTGGGAGGTTCGCGACATGCAAACAGTTTGGCGGCAGTTTCAACTTCGATGGATGCACAAAAATGCCCGGCACTGACGGAACCGGACTTTTCCACGCTATTCAACTGCCAACAATGGACGCTGGGCGCTACCGATGCGGCTGATGACATTCGGCTACAAATGGACCGCGGCGGCACATCTTCGGTGGGGCATGGAACCGGCGACATGGCGGTGGCCCTTATCTCTTTCTTTCTGCTTACGCAGGTTTGTGTCGTCATCAAACCCTTGAACAAGGATGCTGCAGCTTATTTCACCGAGAGAAATGCGTGCGAGGTTCGCGACATGGAAACAGTTTTGCGGCAGTTTCAACTTCGATGGATCCACGAAAATGCCCGGCACTGACGGAACCGGACTTTTCCACGCTGTTCAACTGCCAACAGTGGACGCTGGGCGGTGCCGATGCGGCTGATGACATTCGGCTACAAATGGACCGCAGCGACACATCTTCGGTGGCGCATGGAACCGGCGACATGGCGGTGGCCCTTATCTCTTTCTTACTGCTTACGCAGGTCTGTGTCGTCATCAAACCCTTGAATCAAGGATGCTGCAGCTTATTTCACCGACAGCAATGCGTGCGAGGTTCGCGACATGGAAACAGTTTTGCGGCAGTTTCTTTCAACTTCGATGGATCCACAAAAATGCCCGGCACTGACGGAACCGGACTTTTCATCACTGTTCAACTGCCAACAATGGACGCTGGGCGGTGCCGAAGTGGCTGATGACATTCGGCTACAAATGGACCGCGGCGGCACATCTTCGGTGGGGCATGGAACCGGCGACATGGCGGTGGCCCTTATCTCTTTCTTACTGCTTACGCAGGTTTGTGTCGTCATCAAACCCTTGAACAAGGATGCTGCAGCTTATTTCACCGACAGCAATGCGTGCGAGGTTCCCGACATGGGAACAGTTTTGCGGAAGTTTCTTTCAACTTCGATGGATCCACAAAAATGCCCGGCACTGACCGAACCCGACTTTTCCTCGCTGTTCAACTGCCAACAATGGACGCTGGGCGGTGCCGAAGCGGCTGATGGCATTCGGCTACATAATGACCGCGGCGACACATCTTCGGTGGGGCATGGAACCGGCGACATGGCGGTGGCCCTTATCTCTTTGTTACTGCCTACGCAGGTTTGTGTCGTCATCAAACCCTTGAACAAGGATGCTGCAGCTTATTTCACCGACAGTAATGCGTGCGAGCTTCGCGACATGGAAACAGTTTTGCGGCAGTTTCTTTCAACTTCGATGGATCCACAAAAATGCCCGGCACTGACGGAACCGGACTTTTGCTCGCTGTTCAACTGCCAACAATGGACGCAGGGCGGTGCCGATGCGCCTGAAGACATTCGGCTACAAATGCACCACGGCTACACATCTTCGGTTAGGCTTGGAACAGGCGACATGGCGGTGGCCCTTATCTTTCTTACTGCTTACGCAGGTTTGTGTCGTCATCACACCCTTGAACAAGGATGCTGCAGCTTATTTCACCGACAGCAATGCGTGCGAGGTTCGCGACATGGAAACAGTTTTGCGGCAGTTTCTTTCAACTTCGATGGATCCACAAAAATGCCCGACACTGACGCAACCGGACTTTTCCTCGCTGTTCAACTGCCAACAATGGATGCTGGGCGGTGCCGATGCGGCTGATGACATTCGGCTACAAATGGACCGCGGCGGCACATCTTCGGTGGGGCATGGAACCGGCAACATGGCGGTGGCCCTTATCTCTTTGTTACTGCTTACGCGGGTTTGTTTCGTCATCAAACCCTTGAACAAAGATGCTGCAGCTTATTTCTCCGACAGCAATGCGTGCGAGGTTCGCGACATGGAAACAGTTTTGCGGCAGTTTCTTTCAACTTCGATGGATCCACAAAAATGCCCGGCACTGACGGAACCGGACTTTTCCTCGCTGTTCAACTGCCAACAATGGACGCTGGGCGGTGCCGATGCGGCTGATGACATTCGGGTACATAATGACCGCGGCGACGCATCTTCGGTGGGGCATGGAACCGGCGACATGGCGGTGGCCCTTATCTCTTTGTTACTGCTTACGCAGGTTTGTGTCGTCATCAAACCCTTGAACAAGGATGCTGCAGCTTATTTCACCGACAGCAATGCGTGCGAGCTTCGCGACATGGAAACAGTTTTGCGGCAGTTTCTTTCAACTTCGATGGATCCACAGAAATGCCCGGCACTGACGCAACCGGAATTTTCATCGCTGTTCAACTGCCAACAATGGACGCTGCGCGGTGCCGATGCGGCTGATGACATTCGGCAACATAATGACCGCGGCGGCACATCTTCGGTGGGCCATGGAACCGGCGACATGGCGGTGGCCCTTATCTCTTTGTTACTGCTTACGCAGGTTTGTGTCGTCATCAAACCCTTGAACAAGGATGCTGCAGCTTATTTCACCGACAGCAATGCGTGCGAGCTTCGCGACATGGAAACAGTTTTGCGGCAGTTTCTTTCAACTTCGATGGATCCACAGAAATGCCCGGCACTGACGCAACCGGAATTTTCATCGCTGTTCAACTGCCAACAATGGACGCTGCGCGGTGCCGATGCGGCTGATGACATTCGGCTACATAATGACCGCGGCGGCACATCTTCGGTGGGCCATGGAACCGACGACATGGCGGTTGCCCTTATCTCTTTCTTACTGCTTACGCAGGTCTGTGTCGTCATCAAACCCTTGAACAAGGATGCTGCAGCTTATTTCACCCACAGCAATGCGTGCGAGGTTCGCGACATGGGAACAGTTTTGCGGCAGTTTCAACTTCGATGGATCCACAAAAATGCCCGGCACTGACCGAACCGGACTTTTCCTCGCTGTTCAACTGCCAACAATGGACGCTGGGCGGTGCCGAAGCGGCTGATGACATTCGGCTACATAATGACCGCGGCGACACATCGGTGGGGCATGGAACCGGCGACATGGCGGTGGCCCTTATCTCTTTGTTACTGCTTACGCAGGTTTGTGTCATCATCAAACCCTTGAACAAGGATGCTGCAGCTTATTTCACCGACAGTAATGCGTGCGAGCTTCGCGACATGGAAACAGTTTTGCGGCAGTTTATTTCAACTTCGATGGAACCACAAAAATGCCCGGCACTGACGGAACCGCCCTTTTCCTCGCTGTTCAACTGCCAACAATGGACGCTGGGCGGTGCCGATGCGGCTGATGACATTCGGCTACAAATGGACCGCGGCGACACATCTTCGGTGGGGCATGGAACCGGCGATATGGCGGTGGCCCTTATCTCTTTCTTACTGCTTACGCAGGTTTGTGTCGTCATCAAACCCTTGAACAAGGATGCTGCAGCTTATTTCACCGACAGTAATGCGTGCGAGCTTCGCGACATGGAAACAGTTTTGCGGGAGTTTCTTTCAACTTCGATGGATCCACAAAAATGCCCGGCACTGACGGAACCGGACTTTTCCTCGCTGTTCAACTGCCAACAATGGACGCTGGGCGGTGCCGATGCGGCTGATGACATTCGGCTACAAATGGACCGCGGCGACACATCTTCGGTGGGGCATGGAACCGGCGACATGGCGGTGGCCCTTATCTCTTTCTTACTGCTTACGCAGGTTTGTGTCGTCATCAAACCCTTGATCAAGGATGCTGCAGCTTATTTCACCGACATTAATGCGTGCGAGCTTCGCGACATGGAAACAGTTTTGCGGCAGTTTCTTTCAACTTCGATGGATCCACAAAAATGCCCGGCACTGACGAAACCGGATTTTTCATCGCTGTTCAACTGCCAACAATGGACTCTGGGCGGTGCCGATGCGGCTCATGACATTCGGCTACAAATGGACCGCGGCGACACATCTTCGGTGGGGCATGGAACCGGCGACATGGCGGTTGCCCTTATCTCTTTCTTACTGCTTACGCAGGTTTGTGTCGTCATCAAACCCTTGAAACAAGGATGCTGCAGCTTATTTCACCGACAGAAATGCGTGCGAGGTTCCCGACATGGAAACAGTTTTGCGGCAGTTTCAACTTCGATGGATGCACAAAAATTCCCGGCACTGACGGAACCGAACTTTTCCACGCTGTTCAACTGCCAACAATGGACGCTGGGCGCTACCGATGCGGCTGATGACATTCGGCTACAAATGGACCGCGGCGGCACATCTTCGGTGGGGCATGGAACCGGCGACATGGCGGTGGCCCTTATCTCTTTCTTTCTGCTTACGCAGGTTTGTGTCGTCATCAAACCCTTGAACAAGGATGCTGCAGCTTATTTCACCGAGAGAAATGCGTGCGAGGTTCGCGACATGGAAACAGTTTTGCGGCAGTTTCTTTCAACTTCGATGGATCGACAAAAATGCCCGGCACTGACGGAACCGGACTTTTCCGCGCTGTTCAACTGCCAACAATGGACGCTGGGCGGTGCCGAAGCGGCTGATGACATTCGGCTACATAATGACCGCGGCGACACATCGGTGGGGCATGGAACCGGCGACATGGCGGTGGCCCTTATCTCTTTGTTACTGCTTACGCAGGTTTGTGTCATCATCAAACCCTTGAACAAGGATGCTGCAGCTTATTTCACCGACAGTAATGCGTGCGAGCTTCGCGACATGGAAACAGTTTTGCGGCAGTTTCTTTCAACTTCGATGGAACCACAAAAATGCCCGGCACTGACGGAACCGCCCTTTTCCTCGCTGTTCAACTGCCAACAATGGACGCTGGGCGGTGCCGATGCGGCTGATGACATTCGGCTACAAATGGACCGCGGCGACACATCTTCGGTGGGGCATGGAACCGGCGATATGGCGGTGGCCCTTATCTCTTTCTTACTGCTTACGCAGGTTTGTGTCGTCATCAAACCCTTGAACAAGGATGCTGCAGCTTATTTCACCGACAGTAATGCGTGCGAGCTTCGCGACATGGAAACAGTTTTGCGGGAGTTTCTTTCAACTTCGATGGATCCACAAAAATGCCCGGCACTGACGGAACCGGACTTTTCCTCGCTGTTCAACTGCCAACAATGGACGCTGGGCGGTGCCGATTCGGCTGATGACATTCGGCTACAAATGGACCGCGGCGACACATCTTCGGTGGGGCATGGAACCGGCGACATGGCGGTGGCCCTTATCTCTTTCTTACTGCTTACGCAGGTTTGTGTCGTCATCAAACCCTTGATCAAGGATGCTGCAGCTTATTTCACCGACATTAATGCGTGCGAGCTTCGCGACATGGAAACAGTTTTGCGGCAGTTTCTTTCAACTTCGATGGATCCACAAAAATGCCCGGCACTGACGAAACCGGATTTTTCATCGCTGTTCAACTGCCAACAATGGACTCTGGGCGGTGCCGATGCGGCTCATGACATTCGGCTACAAATGGACCGCGGCGACACATCTTCGGTGGGGCATGGAACCGGCGACATGGCGGTTGCCCTTATCTCTTTCTTACTGCTTACGCAGGTTTGTGTCGTCATCAAACCCTTGAAACAAGGATGCTGCAGCTTATTTCACCGACAGAAATGCGTGCGAGGTTCCCGACATGGAAACAGTTTTGCGGCAGTTTCAACTTCGATGGATGCACAAAAATGCCCGGCACTGACGGAACCGGACTTTTCCACGCTGTTCAACTGCCAACAATGGACGCTGGGCGCTACCGATGCGGCTGATGACATTCGGCTACAAATGGACCGCGGCGGCACATCTTCGGTGGGGCATGGAACCGGCGACATGGCGGTGGCCCTTATCTCTTTCTTTCTGCTTACGCAGGTTTGTGTCGTCATCAAACCCTTGAACAAGGATGCTGCAGCTTATTTCACCGAGAGAAATGCGTGCGAGGTTCGCGACATGGAAACAGTTTTGCGGCAGTTTCAACTTCGATGGATCCACGAAAATGCCCGGCACTGACGGAACCGGACTTTTCCACGCTGTTCAACTGCCAACAGTGGACGCTGGGCGGTGCCGATGCGGCTGATGACATTCGGCTACAAATGGACCGCGGCGGCACATCTTCGGTGGGGCATGGAACCGGCGACATGGCGGTGGCCCTTATCTCTTTATTACTGCTTACGCAGGTTTGTGTCGTCATCAAACCCTTGAACAAGGATGCTGCAGCTTATTTCACCGACAGCAATGCGTGTGAGGTTCGCGACGTGGAAACAGTTGTGCGGCAGTTTCAACTTCGATGGATCCACAAAAATGCTCGGCACTGACGGAACCGGACTTTTCCGCGCTGTTCAACTGCCGACAATGGATGCTGGGCGGTGCCGATGCGGCTGATGACATACGGCTACATAAAGACCGCGGCGACACATCTTCGGTGGGGCATGGAACCGGCGACATGGCGGTGGCCCTTATCTCTTTGTTACTGCTTACGCAGGTTTGTGTCGTCATCAAACCCTTGAACAAGGATGCTGCAGCTTATTTCACCGACAGCAATGCGTGCGAGGTTCGCGACATGGAAACAGTTTTGCGGCAGTTTCTTTCAACTTCGATGGATCCACAAAAATGCCCGGCGCTGACGGAACCGGAGATTTCATCGCTGTTCAACTGCCAACAATGGACGCTGCGCGGTGCCGAAGCGGCTGATGACATTCGGCTACAAATGGACCGCGGCGGCACATCTTCGGTGGGGCATGGAACCGGCGACATGGCGGTGGCCCTTATCTCTTTCTTACTGCTTACGTAGGTTTGTGTCGTCATCACACCCATGAACAAGGATGCTGCAGCTTATTTCACCGACAGCAATGCGTGGGAGGTTCGCGACATGCAAACAGTTTGGCGGCAGTTTCTTTCAACTTCGATGGATCCACAAAAATGCCCGACACTGACGCAACCGGACTTTTCCTCGCTGTTCAACTGCCAACAATGGATGCTGGGCGGTGCCGATGCGGCTGATGACATTCGGCTACAAATGGACCGCGGCGGCACATCTTCGGTGGGGCATGGAACCGGCAACATGGCGGTGGCCCTTATCTCTTTGTTACTGCTTACGCAGGTTTGTGTCGTCATCAAACCCTTGAACAAAGATGCTGCAGCTTATTTCTCCGACAGCAATGCGTGCGAGGTTCGCGACATGGAAACAGGAAACAATAAAAAAAATTCACAACGTACATGTAAAATTAAAGTAAGCTGCGAGTCGCCACGACTCTCATCGACCCTTTAGTATAAATGCGCCCGATCTCACGTCGTTGATGATGTACTGCGCAGAATTCGCGGAAGATTACCGCCTATAGACATGCGTATAATATGGCGGTTGGGTGAAGGTACGCTAGATGGCGTTGGCGGTGCAGCTACTCTCCGATTGCGCGGACCGCCGTACGAGCAGTACGAGTGCGCTTGCCGGATCGTGCTGCTTGGCGGACCATGGACGACGACCGGTCGTTCAAGTTTGAATAAAATTTGACACACACTATCGCTTTGATTACTGCTGGGCGAAACCACTGAAGATTTCACGGTGTAACCATGATTGCTTCAGTCACCATAACTCTCATCGACCCTTTAGTATAAACGCGCCCGATCTCACGTTGGTGATCATGTACCGGGCAGAATTCACGGAAGATCCACGGTTTACCGATGAGCTTCCATAGCTTCGCCCACTCATCATCATTCACTCAGTGGATATGCTGTGTTTTTTTTTTTGCATGATTCGAGCTTGTTTTTTTATTTATATGAGTACATAAGCCACTAAATTGAAGCTTAATAGGGCTTACAACTTTGTACTGTTTCTTGTGTTACAGTCGCTTGGATTTTTTTTATTATTTCTTTGTTCGGCCACCACGTGGCTGAAAAGTATACATGTGCTTTAAAGTGCAGCATACTTGTGGAGTTTTATGATACCATTTGGCTTTAAGTGTATCTAATCCGCCGTGGGAACGATCTAGCCATGATCAAAAAGACCGTAAAGTGTTCAGGGTGCCGAATGGGATGGAATTTAGATATTTGTGCGGATGAGAAGACAGAGTGAGCTGACGCCAAGTGTAAGCAAGAGCGAGCTCACTCGGCGACTGGTTCTGCTAGAGGACGTACGTGTTTTTCGTGAACTCCGGAATGACAGCGTCAGATAAGTTTTTTTTTGCATGATTCGAGCTTGTTTTCTTAGTTATATGAGTACATAAGCCACTAAAGTGAAGCTTAATAGGACTAACAACTTTGTACTGTTTCTTGTGTGACAGTCGCTTGGGTTTTTTATTATTTCTTTGTTCGGCCACCACGTGGCTGAAAGGTATACATGTGCTTTAAACTGTAGCATACTTGCGGAGTTTTGTGATACCATTTGGCTTTAAGTGTATCTAATCCGCCGTGGGAACGATCTAGCCATGGTTTATTCGACGCAAGCTTGCAAAAGCCCCAACGAACGTCAAACTAGCCGCGTATAAAGCACTCGTTCGGCCATGCCTGGAGTATGCCTCATGCCTATGGGACCCTTACAGACAAAAGAATATTGTTAAACTTGAGAGAATTCAAAGATCCGCGGTCCGATTCATCTGCAACAAATACAAACGCACAGATAGTGTTACTGATATGATGAATTATATTGGCCTAGAGACACTTAAAGTGAGACGTGCCGAAAGTAGATTAAAATACTTGTACTTGATTTATAACAATTCATTAAAAAATAACAATCATAATTACATCACGCACCACACACTGCGCCCAAGGTCACGTTTTGATAACGGGAAAATGATACAGGAGTACAGCTCTTCAAACGATATATTTAAGTATTCCTTTTTTCCGAGAACCATAAGCGCCTGGAACAAACTACCAAAGGAAGTTGTCGATAGCCCCAGTGTGGAAGTGTTTATTACAAAATTGAGAGAAATGCTTGGGTAAAGTTGTCGTTGCATCATTGTATTTGAATTGCACTGTTCATGCGTTTATTTCATGTTTATGGTTGTGAAATTCCTTGTTGATGTGTTCTTTTGATGTACTTTTTTATTTGTGTCCACTCCTGCTTGGAGTCCTGTGACTCTGCAGTATTCCTAAATAAATAAATAAAAAAAAAGACCGTAAAGTGTTCAGGGTGCGGAATGGGATGAAAAATAGAGGTTTGCGCGGATGAGAAGACAGAGGGAGCTGACGCCAAGTGTAAGCAAGAGGGAGCTCACTCGGCGACTGATTCTGCTAGAGGACGGACGTGTTTTTCGTGAGCTCCGGAATGACAGCGTCAGATAAGTTTTTTTTTTGCATGATTCGAGCTTGTTTTTTTAGTTATATGAGTGCATAAGCCACTAAATTGAAGCTTAATAGGGCTTACAACTTTGTACTGTTTTTTGTGTGACAGTCGCTTGGGTTTTTTTTTATTATTTCTTTGTTCAACCACCACGTGGCTGAAATGTATAAATGTACTTTGAAGTGTAGGATACTTGCGGAGTTTTGTGATACCATTTGGCTTTAAGTGTATCTAATCCGCCGTGGGAACGATCTAGCCATGATCAAAAAGACCGTAAAGTGTTCAGGGTGCGGAATGGGATGGAAAATAGAGATTTGTGCGGATGAGAAGATAGAGGGAGCTGACGCCAAGTGTAAGCAAGAGGGAGCTCACTCGGCGACTGGTTCTGCTAGAGGAAGGACGTGTTTTTCGTGAGCTCCTGAATGACAGCGTCAAATAAGTTTTTTTTTGCATGACTCGAGCTTGTTTTTTTTAGTTATATGAGTACATAAGGCACTAAAGCTAAGCTTAATAGTGCTAACAACTTTGTACTGTTTGTTGTGTGACAGTCGCTTGTATTTTTTTATTATTTCTTTGTTCGGCCACCACGTGGCTGAAAGGTATACATGTGCTTTAAAGTGTAGCATACTTGCGGAGTTTTGTGATACCATTTGGCTTTAAGTGTATCTAATCCGCCGTGGGAACGATCTAGCCATGGTCAAAAAGACCATAAAGTGTCCAGGGTGCGGAATGCGATGGAAAATAGAGGTTTGTGCGGATGAGAAGACAGAGGCAGCTGACGCCAAGTGTAAGCAAGAGGCAGCTGACTCGGCGACTGGTTCTGCTAGAGGACGGACGTGTTTTTCGTGGGCTCCGGAATGACAGCGTCAGATAAGTTTTTTTTGCATGATTCGAGCTTGTTCTTTAGTTATATGAGTACATAAGCCACTAGGTTGAAGCTCAATAGGGCTTACTACAACTTTGTACTGTTTTTTGTGTGACAGTCACTTGGGTTTTTTTATTATTTCTTTGTTCGGCCACCACGTGGCTGAAAGGTATACATGTGCTTTAAAGTGTAGCATACTTGCGGAGTTTTGTGATACCATTTGGCTTTAAGTGTATCTAATCCGCCGTGGGAACGATCTAGCCATGGTCAAAAAGACCATAAGTGTTCAGGGTGCGGAATGGGATGGAAAATAGAGGTTTGTGCGGATGAGAAGACAGAGGCAGCTGACGCCAAGTGTAAGCAAGAGGCAGCTGATTCGGCGACTGGTTCTGCTAGAGGACGGACGTGTTTTTCGTGGGCTCCGGAATGACAGCGTCAGATAAGTTTTTTTTGCATGATTCGAGCTTGTTCTTTAGTTATATGAGTACATAAGCCACTAGGTCGAAGCTTAATAGGGCTTACAACTTTGTACTGTTTGTTCTGTGACAGTCGCTTGGGTTTTTTTATTATTTCTTTTTTCGGCCACCACGTGGCTGAAAGGTATACATGTGCTTTAAAGTGTACCATACTTGCGGAGTTTTGTGATACCATTTGGCTTTAAGTGTATCTAATCCGCCGTGAGAACGATCTAGCCATGGTCAAAAAGACCGTAAAGTGTTCAGGGTGCGGAATGGGACGGAAAATAGAGGTTTGTGCGGATGAGAAGACAGAGGCAGCTGACGCCAAGTGTAAGCAAGAGGCAGCTGACTCGGCGACTGGTTCTGCTAGAGGACGGACGTGTTTTTCGTGGGCTCCGGAATGACAGCGTCAGATAAGTTTTTTTTGCATGATTCGAGCTTGTTCTTTAGTTATATGAGTACATAAGCCACTACGTTGAAGCTTAATAGGGCTTACAACTTTGTACTGTTTGTTGTGTGACAGTCGCTTGGGTTTCTTTATTATTTCTTTGTTCGGCCACCACGTGGCTGAAAGGTATACATGTGCTTTAAAGTGTACCATACTTGCGGAGTTTTGTGATACCATTTGGCTTTAAGTGTATCTAATCCGCCGTGAGAACGATCTAGCCATGGTCAAAAAGACCGTAAAGTGTTCAGGGTGCGGAATGGGATGGAAAATAGAGGTTTGTGCGAATGAGAAGACAGAGGCAGCTGACGCCAAGTGTAAGCAAGAGGGAGCTCACTCGGCGACTGGTTCTGCTAGAGGACGGACGTGTTTTTCGTGGGCTCCGGAATGACAGCGTCAGATAAGATTTTTTTTGCATGATTCGAGCTTGTTTTTTTTAGTTATATGAGTACATAAGCCACTAGGTTGAAGCTTAATAGAGCTTACAATTTTGTACTGTTTGTTGTGTGACAGTCGTTTGGGATTTTTTTTATTATTTCTTTGTTCGGCCACCACGTGGCTGAAAGGTATAGATGTGCTTTAAAGTGTACCATACCTGCGGAGTTTTGTGATACCATTTGGCTTTAAGTGTATCTAATCCGCCGTGAGAACGATCTAGCCATGGTCAAAAAGACCGTAAAGTGTTCAGGGTGCGGAATGGGCTCCGGAATGACAGCGTCAGATAAGTTTTTTTTGCATGATTCGAGCTTGTTCTTTAGTTATATGAGTACATAAGCCACTAGGTCGAAGCTTAATAGGGCTTACAACTTTGTACTGTTTGTTGTGCGGATGAGAAGACAGAGGCAGCTGACGCCAAGTGTAAGCAAGAGGGAGCTCACTCGGCGACTGATTCTGCTAGAGGAAGGACGTGTTTATCGTGAGCTCCTGAATGACAGTGTCAAATAAGTTTTTTTGCATGATTCGAGCTTGTTTTTTTAGTTAGATGAGTACATAAGCCACTAAATTGAAGCTTAATAGGGCTAACAACTTTGTACTGTTTGTTGTGTGATAGTCGCTTGGGTTTTTTTAATTATTTCTTTGTTCGGCCACCACGTGGCTGAAAGGTAGCCATGTGCTTTAAAGCTTAGCATACTTGCGGAGTTTTGTGATACCATTTGGCTTTAAGTGTATCTAATCCGCCGTGGGAACGATCTAGCCATGGTTTATTCGACGCAAGCTTGCAAAAGCCCCAACGAACGTCAAACTAGCCGCGTATAAAGCACTCGTTCGGCCATGCCTGGAGTATGCCTCATGCCTATGGGACCCTTACAGACAAAAGAATATTGTTAAACTTGAGAGAATTCAAAGATCCGCGGTCCGATTCATCTGCAACAAATACAAACGCACAGATAGTGTTACTGATATGATGAATTATATTGGCCTAGAGACAGTTAAAGTGAGACGTGCCGAAAGTAGATTAAAATACTTGTACTTGATTTATAACAATTCATGAAAAAATAACAATCATAATTACATCACGCACCACACACTGCGCCCAAGGTCACGTTTTGATAACGGGAAAATGATACAGGAGTACAGCTCTTCAAACGATATATTTAAGTATTCCTTTGTTCCGAGAACCATAAGCGCCTGGAACAAACTACCAAAGGAAGTTGTCGATAGCCCCAGTGTGGAAGTGTTTATTACAAAATTGAGAGAAATGCTTGGGTAAAGTTGTCGTTGCATCATTGTATTTTAATTGCACTGTTCATGCGTTTATTTCATGTTTATGGTTGTGAAATTCCTTGTTGATGTGTTATTTTGATGTACTTTTTTATTTGTGTCCACTCCTGCTTGGAGTCCTGTGACTCTGCAGTATTCCAAAATAAATAAATAAAAAAAAAGACCGTAAAGTGTTCAGGGTGCGGAATGGGATGGAAAATAGAGGTTTGCGCGGATGAGAAGACAGAGGGAGCTGACGCCAAGTGTAAGCAAGAGGGAGCTCACTCGGCGACTGATTCTGCTAGAGGACGGACGTGTTTTTCGTGAGCTCCGGAATGACAGCGTCAGATAAGTTTTTTTTGTTTTGCATGATTCGAGCTTGTTTTTTTAGTTATATGAGTACATAAGCCACTAAATTGAAGCTTAATAGGGCTTACAACTTTGTACTGTTTTTTGTGTGACAGTCGCTTGGTTTTTTTTTTATTATTTCTTTGTTCGACCACCACGTGGCTGAAATGTATAAATGTGCTTTGAAGTGTAGGATACTTGCGGAGTTTTGTGATACCATTTGGCTTTAAGTGTATCTAATTCGCCGTGGGAACGATCTAGCCATGATCAAAAAGACCGTAAAGTGTTCAGGGTGCGGAATGGGATGGAAAATAGAGATTTGTGCGGATGAGAAGATAGAGGGAGCTGACGCCAAGTGTAAGCAAGAGGGAGCTCACTCGGCGACTGGTTCTGCTAGAGGAAGGACGTGTTTTTCGTGAGCTCCTGAATGACAGCGTCAAATAAGTTTTTTTTGCATGATTCGAGCTTGTTTTTTTTAGTTATATGAGTACATAAGCCACTAAAGTTAAGCTTAATAGGGCTTACAACTTTGTACTGTTTCTTGTGTGACAGTCGTTTGGGTTTTTTTTATTATTTCTTTGTTCGGCCACCACGTGGCTGAAAGGTATACATGTGCTTTAAAGTGTAGCATACTTGCGGAGTTCTGTGATACCATTTGGCTTTAAATGTATCTAATCCGCCGTGGGAACGATCTAGCCATGAACAAAAAGAGCGTAAAGTGTTCAGGGTGCGGAATGGGATGGAAAACAGAGGTTTGTGCGGATGAGAAGACAGAGGGAGCTGACGCCAAGTGTAAGCAAGAGGGAGCTCACTCGGCGAGTGGTTCTGCTAGAGGACGGACGTGTTTTTCGTGAGCTCCGGAATGACAGCGTCAGATAAGTTTTTTTGCATGATTTGAGCTTGTTTTTTTAGTTATATGAGTACATAAGCCACTAAATTGAAGCTTAATAGTGCTAACAACTTTGTACTGTTTGTTGTGTGACAGTCGCTTGTATTTTTTTTATTATTTCTTTGTTCGGCCACCACGTGGCTGAAAGGTATACATGTGCTTTAAAGTGTAGCATACTTGCGGAGTTATGTGATACCATTTGGCTTTAAGTGTATCTAATCCGCCGTGGGAACGATCTAGCCATGGTCAAAAAGACCATAAAGTGTTCAGGGTGCGGAATGGGATGGAAAATAGAGGTTTGTGCGGATGAGAAGACAGAGGCAGCTGACGCCAAGTGTAAGCAAGAGGCGGCTGACTCGGCGACTGGTTCTGCTAGAGGACGGACGTGTTTTACGTGAGCTCCGGAATGACAGCGTCAGATAAGTTTTTTTGCATGATTCGACCTTGTTCTTTAGTTACATGAGTACATAAGCCCCTAGGTTGAAGCTCAATAGGGCTTACAACTTTGTACTGTTTCTTGTGTGACAGTCGCTTGGGTTTTTTTTATTATTTCTTTGTTCGGCCACCACGTGGCTGAAAGGTAACACATGTGCTTTGAAGTGTAGCATACTTGCAGAGTTTTGTCATACCATTTGGCTTTAAGTGTATCTAATCCGCCGTGTGAACGATCTAGCCATGGTCAAAAAGACCGTAAAGTGTTCAGGGTGCGGAATGGGATGGAAAATAGAGGTTTGTGCGGATGAGAAGACAGAGGGAGCTGACGCCAAGTGTAAGCAAGAGGGAGCTCACTCGGCGACTGATTCTGCTAGAGGAAGGACGCGTTTTTCGTGAGC
This sequence comes from Rhipicephalus appendiculatus, assembly GCA_030522465.1. NCBI lineage: Eukaryota > Metazoa > Arthropoda > Arachnida > Ixodida > Ixodidae > Rhipicephalus > Rhipicephalus appendiculatus. The sequence goes on from JALIZH010015616.1 coordinate 18,723, forward strand.
TCCTGAATGACAGTGTCAAATAAGTTTTTTTGCATGATTCGAGCTTGTTTTTTTTTAGTTATATGAGTACATAAGCCACTAAATTGAAGCTTAATAGGGCTAACAACTTTGTACTGTTTGTTGTGTGACAGTCGCTTGGGTTTTTTTATTATTTGTTTGTTCGGCCACCACGTGGCTGAAAGGTATACATGTGCTTTAAAGTGTAGCATACTTGCGGAGTTTTGTGATACCATTTGGCTTTAAGTGTATCTAATCCGCCGTGAGAACGATCTAGCCATGGTCAAAAAGACCGTAAAGTGTTCAGGGTGCGGAATGGGATGGAAAATAGAGGTTTGTGCGGATGAGAAGACAGAGGCAGCTGACGCCAAGTGTAAGCAAGAGGCAGCTGATTCGGCGACTGGTTCTGCTAGAGGACGGACGTGTTTTTCGTGGGCTCCGGAATGACAGCGTCAGATAAGTTTTTTTTGCATGATTCGAGCTTGTTCTTTAGTTATATGAGTACATAAGCCACTAGGTCGAAGCTTAATAGGGCTTACAACTTTGTACTGTTTGTTGTGTGACAGTCGCTTGGGTTTTTTTATTATTTGTTTGTTCGGCCACCACGTGGCTGAAAGGTATACATGTGCTTTAAAGTGTACCATACTTGCGGAGTTTTGTGATACCATTTGGCTTTAAGTGTATCTAATCCGCCGTGAGAACGATCTAGCCATGGTCAAAAAGACCGTAAAGTGTTCAGGGTGCGGAATGGGATGGAAAATAGAGGTTTGTGCGGATGAGAAGACAGAGGCAGCTGACGCCAAGTGTAAGCAAGAGGCAGCTGATTCGGCGACTGGTTCGGACGTGTTTTTCGTGGGCTCCGGAATGACAGCGTCAGATAAGTTTTTTTTGCATGATTCGAGCTTGTTCTTTAGTTATATGAGTAGATAAGCCACTAGGTCGAAGCTTAATAGGGCTTACAACTTTGTACTGTTTGTTGTGTGACAGTCGCTTGGGTTTTTTTATTATTTCTTTGTTCGGCCACCACGTGGCTGAAAGGTATACATGTGCTTTAAAGTGTACCATACTTGCGGAGTTTTGTGATACCATTTGGCTTTAAGTGTATCTAATCCGCCGTGAGAACGATCTAGCCATGGTCAAAAAGACCGTAAAGTGTTCAGGGTGCGGAATGGGATGGAAAATAGAGGTTTGTGCGGATGAGAAGACAGAGGCAGCTGACGCCAAGTGTAAGCAAGAGGCAGCTGACTCGGCGACTGGTTCTGCTAGAGGACGGACGTGTTTTTCGTGGGCTCCGGAATGACAGCGTCAGATAAGTTTTTTTTGCATGATTCGAGCTTGTTCTTTAGTTATATGAGTACATAAGCCACTAGGTTGAAGCTTAATAGGGCTTACAACTTTGTACTGTTTGTTGTGTGACAGTCGCTTGGGTTTTTTTATTATTTCTTTGTTCGGCCACCACGTGGCTGAAAGGTATACATGTGCTTTAAAGTGTACCATACTTGCGGAGTTTTGTGATACCATTTGGCTTTAAGTGTATCTAATCCGCCGTGAGAACGATCTAGCCATGGTCAAAAAGACCGTAAAGTGTTCAGGGTGCGGAATGGGATGGAAAATAGAGGTTTGTGCGGATGAGAAGACAGAGGCAGCTGACGCCAAGTGTAAGCAAGAGGCAGCTGACTCGGCGACTGGTTCTGCTAGAGGACGGACGTGTTTTTCGTGGGCTCCGGAATGACAGCGTCAGATAAGTTTTTTTTGCATGATTCGAGCTTGTTCTTTAGTTATATGAGTACATAAGCCACTAGGTTGAAGCTCAATAGGGCTTACTACAACTTTGTACTGTTTTTTGTGTGACAGTCACTTGGGTTTTTTTATTATTTCTTTGTTCGGCCACCACGTGGCTGAAAGGTATACATGTGCTTTAAAGTGTAGCATACTTGCGGAGTTTTGTGATACCATTTGGCTTTAAGTGTATCTAATCCGCCGTGGGAACGATCTAGCCATGGTCAAAAAGACCATAAGTGTTCAGGGTGCGGAATGGGATGGAAAATAGAGGTTAGTGCGGATGAGAAGACAGAGGTAGCTGACGCCAAGTGTAAGCAAGAGGGAGCTCACTCGGCGACTGGTTCTGCTAGAGGACGGACGTGTTTTTCGTGGGCTCCGGAATGACAGCGTCAGATAAGTTTTTTTTTGCATGATTCGAGCTTGTTTTTTTTTAGTTATATGAGTACATAAGCCACTAAATTGAAGCTTAATAGGGCTTACAACTTTGTACTGTTTCTTGTGTGACAGTCGTTTGGGTTTTTTTATTATTTCTTTGTTCGGCCACCACGTGGCTGAAAGGTATACATGTGCTTTAAAGTGTAGCATACTTGCGGAGTTCTGTGATACCATTTGGCTTTAAATGTATCTAATCCGCCGTGGGAAACGATCTAGCCATGAACAAAAAGAGCGTAAAGTGTTCAGGGTGCGGAATGGGATGGAAAATAGAGGTTTGTGCGGATGAGAAGACAGAGGCAGCTGACGCCAAGTGTAAGCAAGAGGCAGCTGACTCGGCGACTGGTTCTGCTAGAGGACGGACGTGTTTTTCGTGGGCTCCGGAATGACAGCGTCAGATAAGTTTTTTTTGCATGATTCGAGCTTGTTCTTTAGTTATATGAGTACATAAGCCACTAGGTTGAAGCTCAATAGGGCTTACTACAACTTTGTACTGTTTTTTGTGTGACAGTCGCTTGGTTTTGTTTTATTATTTCTTTGTTCGACCACCACGTGGCTGAAATGTATTAATGTGCTTTGAAGTGTAGGATACTTGCGGAGTTTTGCGATACCATTTGGCTTTAAGTGTATCTAATTCGCCGTGGGAACGATCTAGCCATGATCAAAAAGACCGTAAAGTGTTCAGGGTGCGGAATGGGATGGAAAATAGAGATTTGTGCGGATGAGAAGATAGAGGGAGCTGACGCCAAGTGTAAGCAAGAGGGAGCTCACTCGGCGACTGGTTCTGCTAGAGGAAGGACGTGTTTTTCGTGAGCTCCTGAATGACAGCGTCAAATAAGTTTTTTTTGCATGATTCGAGCTTGTTTTTTTTAGTTATATGAGTACATAAGCCACTAAAGTTAAGCTTAATAGGGCTTACAACTTTGTACTGTTTCTTGTGTGACAGTCGTTTGGGTTTTTTTATTATTTCTTTGTTCGGCCACCACGTGGCTGAAAGGTATACATGTGCTTTAAAGTGTAGCATACTTGCGGAGTTCTGTGATACCATTTGGCTTTAAATGTATCTAATCCGCCGTGGAAACGTTCTAGCCATGAACAAAAAGAGCGTAAAGTGTTCAGGGTGCGGAATGGGATGGAAAACAGAGGTTTGTGCGGATGAGAAGACAGAGGGAGCTGACGCCAAGTGTAAGCAAGAGGGAGCTCACTCGGCGAGTGGTTCTGCTAGAGGACGGACGTGTTTTTCGTGAGCTCCGGAATGACAGCGTCAGATAAGTTTTTTTGCATGATTTGAGCTTGTTTTTTTAGTTATATGAGTACATAAGCCACTAAATTGAAGCTTAATAGTGCTACCAACTTTGTACTGTTTGTTGTGTGACAGTCGCTTGTATTTTTTTATTATTTCTTTGTTCGGCCACCACGTGGCTGAAAGGTATACATGTGCTTTAAAGTGTAGCATACTTGCGGAGTTTTGTGATACCATTTGGCTTTAAGTGTATCTAATCCGCCGTGGGAACGATCTAGCCATGGTCAAAAAGTCCATAAAGTGTTCAGGGTGCGGAATGGGATGGAAAATAGAGGTTTGTGCGGATGAGAAGACAGAGGCAGCTGACGCCAAGTGTAAGCAAGAGGCGGCTGACTCGGCGATTGGTTCTGCTAGAGGACGGACGTGTTTTTCGTGAGCTCCGGAATGACAGCGTCAGATAAGTTTTTTTGCATGATTCGACCTTGTTCTTTAGTTACATGAGTACATAAGCCACTAGGTTGAAGCTCAATAGGGCTTACAACTTTGTACTGTTTCTTGTGTGACAGTCGCTTGGGTTTTTTTTATTATGTCTTTGTTCGGCCACCACGTGGCTGAAAGGTACACATGTGCTTTGAAGTGTAGCATACTTGCAGAGTTTTGTCATACCATTTGGCTTTAAGTGTATCTAATCCGCCGTGTGAACGATCTAGCCATGGTCAAAAAGACCGTAAAGTGTTCAGGGTGCGGAATGGGATGGAAAATAGAGGTTTGTGCGGATGAGAAGACAGAGGCAGCTGACGCCAAGTGTAAGCAATAGGCAGCTGACTCGGCGACTGGTTCTCCTAGAGGACGGACGTGTTTTTCGTGGGCTCCGGAATGACAGCGTCAGATAAGTTTTCTTTTGCATGATTCGAGCTTGTTTTTTTAGTTATATGAGTACATAAGCCACTAAATTGAAGCTTAATAGGGCTTACAACTTTGTACTGTTTTTTGTGTGACAGTCGCTTGTTTTTTTTATTATTTCTTTGTTCGACCACCACGTGGCTGAAATGTATACATGTGCTTTGAAGTGTAGGATACTTGCGGAGTTTTGTGATACCATTTGGCTTTAAGTGTATCAAATCCGCCGTGGGAACGATCTAGCCATGATCAAAAAGACCGTAAAGTGTTCAGGGTGCGGAATGGGATGGAAAATAGAGGTTTGTGCGGATGAGAAGATAGAGGGAGCTGACGCCAAGTGTAAGCAAGAGGGAGCTCACTCGGCGACTGATTCTGCTAGAGGAAGGACGTGTTTTTCGTGAGCTCCTGAATGACAGTGTCAAATAAGTTTTTTTGCATGATTCGAGCTTGTTTTTTTTAGTTATATGAGTACATATGCCACTAAATTGAAGCTTAATAGGGCTAACAACTTTGTACTGTTTGTTGTGTGACAGTCGCTTGGGTTTTTTTTATTATTTGTTTGTTCGGCCACCACGTGGCTGAAAGGTATACATGTGCTTTAAAGTGTAGCATACTTGCGGAGTTTTGTGATACCATTTGGCTTTAAGTGTATCTAATCCGCCGTGAGAACGATCTAGCCATGGTCAAAAAGACCGTAAAGTGTTCAGGGTGCGGAATGGGATGGAAAATAGAGGTTTGTGCGGATGAGAAGACAGAGGCAGCTGACGCCAAGTGTAAGCAAGAGGCAGCTGATTCGGCGACTGGTTCTGCTAGAGGACGGACGCGTTTTTCGTGGGCTCCCGAATGACAGCGTCAGATAAGTTTTTTTGCATGATTCGAGCTTGTTCTTTAGTTATATGAGTACATAAGCCACTAGGTCGAAGCTTAATAGGGCTTACAACTTTGTACTGTTTGTTGTGTGACAGTCGCTTGGGTTTTTTTTATTATTTCTTTGTTCGGCCACCACGTGGCTGAAAGGTATACATGTGCTTTAAAGTGTACCATACTTGCGGAGTTTTGTGATACCATTTGGCTTTAAGTGTATCTAATCCGCCGTGAGAACGATCTAGCCATGGTCAAAAAGACCGTAAAGTGTTCAGGGTGCGGAATGGGATGGAAAATAGAGGTTTGTGCGGATGAGAAGACAGAGGCAGCTGACGCCAAGTGTAAGCAAGAGGCAGCTGACTCGGCGATTGGTTCTGCTAGAGGACGGACGTGTTTTTCGTGGGTTCCGGAATGACAGCGTCAGATAAGTTTTTTTTGCATGATTCGAGCTTGTTCTTTAGTTATATGAGTACATAAGCCATTAAATTGAAGCTTAATAGGGCTTACAACTTTGTACTGTTTTTTGTGTGACAGTCGCTTGGTTTTTTTTATTATTTCTTTGTTCGACCACCACGTGGCTGAAATGTATACATATGCTTTGAAGTGTAGGATACTTGCGGAGTTTTGTGATACATTTGGCTTTAAGTGTATCTAATCCGCCGTGGGAACGATCTAGCCATGATCAAAAAGACCGTAAAGTGTTCAGGGTGCGGAATGGGATGGAAAATAGAGGTTTGTGCGGATGAGAAGATAGAGGGAGCTGACGCCAAGTGTAAGCAAGAGGGAGCTCACTCGGCGACTGATTCTGCTAGAGGAAGGACGTGTTTTTCGTGAGCTCCTGAATGACAGTGTCAAATAAGTTTTTTTTGCATGATTCGAGCTTGTTTTTTTTAGTTATATGAGTACATAAGCCACTAAATTTAAGCTTAATAGGGCTTACAACTTTGTACTGTTTCTTGTGTGACAGTCGTATGGGTTTTTTTATTATTTCTTTGTTCGGCCACCACGTGGCTGAAAGGTATACATGTGCTTTAAAGTGTAGCATGCTTGCGGAGTTTTGTGATACCATTTGGCTTTAAGTGTATCTAATCCGCCGTGAGAACGATCTAGCCATGGTCAAAAAGACCGTAAAGTGTTCAGGGTGCGGAATGGGATGGAAAATAGAGGTTTGTGCGGATGAGAAGACAGAGGCAGCTGACGCCAAGTGTAAGCAAGAGGCAGCTGACTCGGCGACTGGTTCTGCTAGAGGACGGACGTGTTTTTCGTGGGCTCCGGAATGACAGCGTCAGATAAGTTTTTTTTGCATGATTCGAGCTTGTTCTTTAGTTATATGAGTACATAAGCCACTAGGTTGAAGCTTAATAGGGCTTACAACTTTGTACTGTTTGTTGTGTGACAGTCGCTTGGGATTTTTTTATTATTTCTTTGTTCGGCCACCACGTGGCTGAAAGGTACACATGTGCTTTGAAGTGTAGCATACTTGCAGAGTTTTGTCATACCATTTGGCTTTAAGTGTATCTAATCCGCCGTGTGAACGATCTAGCCATGGTCAAAAAGACCGTAAAGTGTTCAGGGTGCGGAATGGGATGGAAAATAGAGGTTTGTGCGGATGAGAAGACAGAGGCAGCTGACGCCAAGTGTAAGCAATAGGCAGCTGACTCGGCGACTGGTTCTCCTAGAGGACGGACGTGTTTTCCGTGGGCTCCGGAATGACAGCGTCAGATAAGTTTTCTTTTGCATGATTCGAGCTTGTTTTTTTAGTTATATGAGTACATAAGCCACTAAATTGAAGCTTAATAGGGCTTACAACTTTGTACTGTTTTTTGTGTGACAGTCGCTTGTTTTTTTTATTATTTCTTTGTTCGACCACCACGTGGCTGAAATGTATACATGTGCTTTGAAGTGTAGGATACTTGCGGAGTTTTGTGATACCATTTGGCTTTAAGTGTATCAAATCCGCCGTGGGAACGATCTAGCCATGATCAAAAAGACCGTAAAGTGTTCAGGGTGCGGAATGGGATGGAAAATAGAGGTTTGTGCGGATGAGAAGATAGAGGGAGCTGACGCCAAGTGTAAGCAAGAGGGAGCTCACTCGGCGACTGATTCTGCTAGAGGAAGGACGTGTTTTTCGTGAGCTCCTGAATGACAGTGTCAAATAAGTTTTTTTTGCATGATTCGAGCTTGTTTTTTTTAGTTATATGAGTACATATGCCACTAAATTGAAGCTTAATAGGGCTAACAACTTTGTACTGTTTGTTGTGTGACAGTCGCTTGGGTTTTTTTATTATTTGTTTGTTCGGCCACCACGTGGCTGAAAGGTATACATGTGCTTTAAAGTGTAGCATACTTGCGGAGTTTTGTGATACCATTTGGCTTTAAGTGTATCTAATCCGCCGTGAGAACGATCTAGCCATGGTCAAAAAGACCGTAAAGTGTTCAGGGTGCGGAATGGGATGGAAAATAGAGGTTTGTGCGGATGAGAAGACAGAGGCAGCTGACGCCAAGTGTAAGCAAGAGGCAGCTGATTCGGCGACTGGTTCTGCTAGAGGACGGACGCGTTTTTCGTGGGCTCCCGAATGACAGCGTCAGATAAGTTTTTTTTGCATGATTCGAGCCTTTTCTTTAGTTATATGAGTACATAAGCCACTAGGTCGAAGCTTAATTGGGCTTACAACTTTGTACTGTTTGTTGTGTGACAGTCGCTTGGGTTTTTTTATTATTTCTTTGTTCGGCCACCACGTGGCTGAAAGGTATACATGTGCTTTAAAGTGTACCATACTTGCGGAGTTTTGTGATACCATTTGGCTTTAAGTGTATCTAATCCGCCGTGAGAACGATCTAGCCATGGTCAAAAAGACCGTAAAGTGTTCAGGGTGCGGAATGGGATGGAAAATAGAGGTTTGTGCGGATGAGAAGACAGAGGCAGCTGACGCCAAGTGTAAGCAAGAGGCAGCTGACTCGGCGATTGGTTCTGCTAGAGGACGGACGTGTTTTTCGTGGGTTCCGGAATGACAGCGTCAGATAAGTTTTTTTTGCATGATTCGAGCTTGTTCTTTAGTTATATGAGTAGATAAGCCATTAAATTGAAGCTTAATAGGGCTTACAACTTTGTACTGTTTTTTGTGTGACAGTCGCTTGGTTTTTTTATTATTTCTTTGTTCGACCACCACGTGGCTGAAATGTATACATGTGCTTTGAAGTGTAGGATACTTGCGGAGTTTTGTGATACATTTGGCTTTAAGTGTATCTAATCCGCCGTGGGAACGATCTAGCCATGATCAAAAAGACCGTAAAGTGTTCAGGGTGCGGAATGGGATGGAAAATAGAGGTTTGTGCGGATGAGAAGATAGAGGGAGCTGACGCCAAGTGTAAGCAAGAGGGAGCTCACTCGGCGACTGATTCTGCTAGAGGAAGGACGTGTTTTTCGTGAGCTCCTGAATGACAGTGTCAAATAAGTTTTTTTTGCATGATTCGAGCTTGTTTTTTTTAGTTATATGAGTACATAAGCCACTAAATTTAAGCTTAATAGGGCTTACAACTTTGTACTGTTTCTTGTGTGACAGTCGTATGGGTTTTTTTATTATTTCTTTGTTCGGCCACCACGTGGCTGAAAGGTATACATGTGCTTTAAAGTGTAGCATGCTTGCGGAGTTTTGTGATACCATTTGGCTTTAAGTGTATCTAATCCGCCGTGGGAACGATCTAGCCATGATCAAAAAGACCGTAAAGTGTTCAGGGTGCGGAATGGGATGGAAAATAGAGGTTTGTGCGGATGAGAAGATAGAGGGAGCTGACGCCAAGTGTAAGCAAGAGGGAGCTCACTCGGCGACTGATTCTGCTAGAGCAAGGACGTGTTTTTCGTGAGCTCCTGAATGACAGTGTCAAATAAGTTTCTTTTTTTGCATGATTCGAGCTTGTTTTTTTTAGTTATATGAGTACATAAGCCACTAAATTTAAGCTTAATAGGGCTTACAACTTTGTACTGTTTGTTGTGTGACAGTCGTTTGGGTTTTTTTATTATTTCTTTGTTCGGCCACCACGTGGCTGAAAGGTATACATGTGGTTTAAAGTGTACCATACTTGCGGAGTTTTGTGATACCATTTGGCTTTAAGTGTATCTAATCCGCCGTGAGAACGATCTAGCCATGGTCAAAAAGACCGTAAAGTGTTCAGGGTGCGGAATGGGCTCCGGAATGACAGCGTCAGATAAGTTTTTTTTGCATGATTCGAGCTTGTTCTTTAGTTATATGAGTACATAAGCCACTAGGTCGAAGCTTAATAGGGCTTACAACTTTGTACTGTTTGTTGTGCGGATGAGAAGACAGAGGCAGCTGACGCCAAGTGTAAGCAAGAGGGAGCTCACTCGGCGACTGATTCTGCTAGAGGAAGGACGTGTTTTTCGTGAGCCCCTGAATGACAGTGTCAAATAAGTTTTTTTTGCATGATTCGAGCTTGTTTCTTTTGTAATATGAGTACATAAGCCACTAAATTGAAGCGTAATAGGGCTAACAACTTTGTACTGTTTGTTTTGAGACAGTCGCTTGGGTTTTTTTATTATTTCTTTGTTCGGCCACCACGTGGCTGAAAGGTATACATTTGCTTTAAAGCTTAGCATACTTGCGGAGTTTTGTGATACCATTTGGCTTTAAGTGTATCTAATCCGCCGTGAGAACGATCTAGCCATGGTCAAAAAGACCGTAAAGTGTTCAGGGTGCGGAATGGGATGGAAAATAGAGGTTTGTGCGGATGAGAAGACAGAGGCAGCTGACGCCAAGTGTAAGCAAGAGGCAGCTGACTCGGCGACTGGTTCTGCTAGAGGGCGGACGTGTTTTTCGTGGGCTCCGGAATGACAGCGTCAGATAAGTTTTTTTTTTGCATGATTCGAGCTTGTTCTTTAGTTATATGAGTACATAAGCCACTAGGTTGAAGCTTAATAGGGCTTACAACTTTGTACTGTTTGTTGTGTGGCAGTCGTTTGGGTTTTTTTTATTATTTCTTTGTTCGGGCACCACGTGGCTGAAAGGTATACATGTGCTTTAAAGTGTACCATACTTGCGGAGCTTTGTGATACCATTTGGCTTTAAGTGTATCTAATCCGCCGTGAGAACGATCTAGCCATGGTCAAAAAGACCGTAAAGTGTTCAGGGTGCGGAATGGGATGGAAAATAGAGGTTTGTGCGGATGAGAAGACAGAGGCAGCTGACGCCAAGTGTAAGCAAGAGGCAGCTGACTCGGCGACTGGTTCTGCTAGAGGACGGACGTGTTTTTCGTGGGCTCCGGAATGACAGCGTCAGATAAGTTTTTTTTGCATGATTCGAGCTTGTTCTTTAGTTATATGAGTACATAAGCCACTAGGTCGAAGCTTAATAGGGCTTACAACTTTGTACTGTTTTTTGTGTGACAGTCGCTTGGTTTTTTTTATTATTTCTTTGTTCGACCACCTCGTGGCTGAAATGTATACATGTGCTTTGAAGTGTAGGATACTTGCGGAGTTTTGTGATACCATTTGGCTTTAAGTGTATCTAATCCGCCGTGGGAACGATCTAGCCATGATCAAAAAGACCGTAAAGTGTTCAGGGTGCGGAATGGGATGGAAAATAGAGGTTTGTGCGGATGAGAAGATAGAGGGAGCTGACGCCAAGTGTAAGCAAGAGGGAGCTCACTCGGCGACTGATTCTGCTAGAGGAAGGACGTGTTTTTCGTGAGCTCCTGAATGACAGTGTCAAATAAGTTTTTTTTGCATGATTCGAGCTTGTTTTTTTTAGTTATATGAGTACATAAGCCACTAAATTTAAGCTTAATAGGGCTTACAACTTTGTACTGTTTTTTGTGTGACAGTCACTTGGGTTTTTTTATTATTTCTTTGTGCGGCCACCACGTGGCTGAAAGGTATACATGTGCTTTAAAGTGTAGCATACTTGCGGAGTTTTGTGATACCATTTGGTTTTAAGTGTATCTAATCCGCCGTGAGAACGATCTAGCCATGGTCAAAAAGACCGTAAAGTGTTCAGGGTGCGGAATGGGATGGAAATTGAGGTTTGTGCGGATGAGAAGACAGACGCAGCTGACGCCAAGTGTAAGCAAGAGGCAGCTGACTCGGCGACTGGTTCTGCTAGAGGACGGACGTGGTTTTTCGTGGGCTCCGGAATGACAGCGTCAGATAAGTTTTTTTTGCATGATTCGAGCTTGTTCTTTAGTTATATGAGTACATAAGCCACTAGGTTGAAGCTTAATAGGGCTTACAACTTTGTACTGTTTTTTGTGTGACAGTCGCTTGGGTTTTTTTATTATTTCTTTGTTCGGCCACCACGTGGCTGAAAGGTATACATGTGCTTTAAAGTGTAGCATACTTGCGGAGTTTTGTGATACCATTTGGCTTTAAGTGTATCTAATCCGCCTTGAGAACGATCTAGCCATGAACAAAAAGACCGTAAAGTATTCAGGGTGCGGAATGGGATGGAAAATAGAGGTTTGTGCGGATGAGAAGACAGAGGCAGCTGACGCCAAGTGTAAGCAAGAGGGAGCTCACTCGGCGACTGGTTCTGCTAGAGGACGGACGTGTTTTTCGTGGGCTCCGGAATGACAGCGTCAGATAAGTTTTTTTTTGCATGATTCGAGCTTGTTCTTTAGTTATATGAGTACATAAGCCACTAGGTTGAAGCTTAATAGGGCTTACAACTTTGTCCTGTTTTTTGTGTGACAGTCGCTTGGGTTTTTTTATTATATCTTTGTTCGACCACCGCGTGGCTGAAAGGTATGCATGTGCTTTGAAGTGTAGCATCGCAGTCGAAAATTCCAACAGCCTGACGGTCTAAGGGAATACGTAATTTGGGCCTGCATGTAACTGGTCTGATTGTAATTGGGCTGATTGTTACTGGGCTGATTGTAACTGGGCTGACAGTAATTGGGCTGACTGTAACTGGGCTAATTGTAACTGGTCTGACTGTAACTGGTCTGACTGTAACTGGTCTGCATATGACTGGTCCGCGTACTGGAGACTCGGCCAGGCCCGCTCATTAAGCAGTTTTAAGGCGAAAGCCTTTAATTTTAAGGCGAAAGCCTTTTAGGCGAAAGCCTCCGTCCGTCCGTCTGTCCGTCCGTCCGTCTGACCGTCCGTCCGTCCGGTGTCCGTCCGTCTGTCCGTCCGGTGTCCGTCCGTCCGGTGTACGTCTGTCCACACCCACACTGCGCATGCGCCAACCAATTAAAAAAAATAAAAATAAAAACCTCCTCTCCACCTCTCTCTCCTCTAGGCATCCCTCCCCGCGGAGGCCACACCCTCACCGCGCATGCGCCATCCCATTAAAAAAAAATTGGCCGCGTATCTGCGTGCTTCGCTGCAAATGTCGTCGAAAGACGATAGTCTTGTGCCGACTGCACTGCATGAGCGGCATGAGTACCACAATTTAATAGCTGGGCTAGCCGCTGGGCTCGTTTTTCGGACGTTTTCCGGGCGCGCTTAGACGGACGCCGGCGTTTCTCCGCTGAAATTTGGTCGTCGGTCTCTTCTCTGCGTTCTCTGATCATGTCTTGTAGAGTGGGTCGTATTTCATCAAGCGGCCATATATGTTTTGCCTTGCCTGAGACAGCGCTCTTCTACGATGAATCAGCCGCATCTGGCTGGCATTGATAAAACAGAAGAGGACGCCATCTACAGCGCTACCGGGGAACATCGGCTTGTGTTGATGTTCCCCGGTAGCGCTGTAGATGGCGCTACCGTGTAGACCACAGCCAGCCACAGCGTCGAAGTTAAATCACTGGGCGGAGACTTGTTTTGTACACAGCAGCGCCGCGTAATAAACACTAGGATCTTTATAATTACGTATCTATAGATTTTGTTTTAAAGGAACACTGTGAATAGTACTAAGGTATTGATGTTGTGCCTCAGGTATGCGTAATATTTGATTTTTAATTGCCCACGCTCACCCGTATGAACACTTGCTTCTTGGTAAAGATTGGAGGTCGTAAGGCAGGTGGTTAAAGTTTGGCCAGCTAGCTGAATCGTGTGACGTGCCGACAAACAGACAAACAGACGGACAGATAGACGGACAGACAGACAGACAGACAGACCAAAATTTTTCCGTTTAGGTATACCAAGAAAGACTATCGTCTTTAAAAATAAAAATATAAACCTCCTCGCTACCTCTCTCTCCTCTAGGCATCCCTCCCCGCGGAGGCCACACCCTCACTGCGCATGCGCGTCCCCTCCCTCTCTCCCCTCCTACGCTCCCCCCCCCCCCTCTTCGCCTTGCGACGCAAGCAGCGTCTGCTAGCAAGTTTGTGTAGCGTCTGCTAGCAAGTTTGTGCTAGCAAGTTTGTGTAGTTAGCAAGGAGAGAGAGGGGGGAGGAGACGCGCATGCGCTGTGGGACGCGGGAAGGAGGGACGGACTAAGCCCCCCCCCCAAACACATGCAAGCAAGATCAAGGAATGGAGTCAACCTGGGCGACACACACCACCTGCCTAGCCATTGCTAGGCAGCCTCTCTGTGTTCTCGGCCATGATTCTGGTGACTGTAGTTGCGGTTGACGGCCTTATATTGTACTACAGTGTTCTGGTTCGCATAGTGGGTCCTTCCGTACTTCATGAAAGTAGCCGGACGCGGTACGCGGGGCAGACGCGGGAGGGACGGACATAGCCCCGAGCATAAGATGCTTCGCATCTAAAAACCGACTGCTCGCGCTGCACAACCGTTCACTGGCCACCCCGTATATATGGCAATGGATCCTGACCTGCAAGGTGGTGCCGGTGGGAGATTTCTCCTGTGCGTTGTGGAACGATAAAAAATTCGCAGCGTGCGCGTTAACTAAAAGTGTACTGCGGGTCTCTGTGTCCAGTCCGAGTCTTCTCTCTCTCATGGCCCATTGGCAGCGATTGGGATGTTCCAGTAGGAAACACCGGTCCATCACTACGTGCTTTGCGCCACCCAGGCTTCTCTCCTGTGCAACGCTGCGATGAGCGCCAGCGTCAACACCGCCGCCAGTGTAAGCGTTAGCGCCCGCTGCTTCGCATCTACACATCGTTCCCTTTAGCGGGAGATGGTGTAATCTTTAAGACGAAAGCCTTTAATGTCTCATGCTCACGTCCGTCCGGTGTCCGTCCGACCTCCGTCCGGCGTCCGTCGGTTCGTCTGTCCATCCGTCTGTCTGTCTGTACATCCGTCCGTCCGTCCGTCCGTCCATCCGAGCTCTGGCACGGAGCCAGGTGGCCGCCGGGATGCACAGACGGAACGCCGGTCGCGTCGGACTCTATAGCGCTCGCGCTTTGCTTACGTATAGCGTCGATGTGCCCAGAGTTTGCAATCATTCTGACGGACGCCGTCTGAATGGACCCAGGCGGTCACGGAATACACTTTCCAATTTACAAAGGGTCCGTCAATTGAAGAGCTGGAACGCGGATGGCGTTTGCACGATGCGCAAAGCGCGAGAAAATGCTAAAGCACGCGGCCGGAGGAAGATGAGTCTCGCGTCTCGCTGCGATTCGCGGTAAAAAATTCAAGAAGAAAACACGCTCCCATTCGGTTTGTGTCTTATCCCACTGAGAGTGTAAAAGAAAAAAAGACATGGCATAATCAGTGGAATGGCCACACGCTTTAGCCGAACACACTTTGGAACGTTCAAAGTGTCCTTCAGTTTTTTTATGCAAGCCTGTGCAAATTTAGAAGCAGTGACAGCCCAATGCCACCAGTTTCTGCACTTTATGTGACCGCGCAAAGGTTGCATGTGTAAAAGAGCCGGAAATTTGGCTTTGCACGTTGCTGCAACCCTATGCGCAGACGGCTATTTCATGGTAGGGGGCATCTCATGCTACTGATCGAGAAACAATGTGTGTCAGTGCTTCGCTGTAATGTGACTTCACCATCGCTGTAATGTGACTTCAAAGTGGGATAATCACATTGGAAGAAAAAACAATCGAGTGATACTTCAGGTGTGTGATCATTATGCAAACAAACATGATTGCCTTTGCCACCATATTAATGAGATGTCCAAAGGTGACCCTTAGGAACTATGCAAAATATATCCAATACAAACTATTCTACGTTTTCATCCAATACCCACTTGATTGAGCATGCAATGCTGCAGGTAAGAGCACAACTACACACCATAAAACACAAAGGCAATGCGGATGTAATGTTTAAATAGCAATGAGAAGTGACAAAGCAACAATTGAAAGAGTAATGCATATGGTGTCGGCTATTTCTGTTTATATACACCCACAGACTCTATTCATTTTTACTCAGTAGTAAGCTTAATAGCTCCCATGATGCTACCTTCGAGCTTCATTTAGAGAAGACTCTTTTAAACTAACCGTTCTTAGTAAAATTATTTTGAAATGGCACACTTCTTTATTACGTGCTCTTTCGGTGAACATCAGCCAGCTTCTGGGCCAGGTATGCACATTCTTCAACCTTCTGGTGGCGTATCCCAATGTTGCGTCAACAGAGCTGCGAAGAGAAGAGCACAGTGTTACACACAGACATTATAAACACAAGTATAACAGAATTGAACAATCCTGCCAGCGTTTAAAACAAAAGTCTCAACAATAACAAGATGCATCCTGCTATCATGTTTCACTAGCAACGAAACTGCTACATTGCATGTGGGTGCAATCAAACCACATGAACAAGGAATGGTTTGAAATGCTGACCCTTGATGACTAAGAATTAGTGCTCAGAAATTAAATCCATGCAAACTTGCCATATTAAAAGGCTTCTGCAACACTTTTTGAACGTGGTCAGAAAATGCTGTTTGGTAGTAGAGACTCCTGTGATCATGTGAGGCACACATAGTGCAGCATGGGTCATGAAACTTATGTTTGTACCACGCTGCGCCTTGCCTTACATGCTCGTGTTACACCTTATAGCCATAGAATTACACCAGCACGTTTTTGTGATCATAATGAAAGTGAGCAGTGCATTAAACAAAGAAAAAAAAGGGGCAATGAAGGTCATGATGTGCACTGATGTACAGATGCAGCTCCTTGCCCCCCCCCTCCCCCCCCCCCACACACACCTTATTTCTTGCAGCTTTCAGTGCACTTGCCGGGACGTAAATGCTTTGCAACCCAACACGAGAGAAACCAGAGAGCGAAGATGGAAGCAGAGTGCTCACTTTAAACTTAGTTGAAAGCTAACACTGTTTTTGTGTACTCGCTCTCTCAAACCATGTCCTGTTGTGCTGCTCCACGTAATGAATCTTAATTACCTAGATGTGGTACGAAGACAAGTTTTAGCAAAGAGGGTCAAATTATTTGACATCCTTGACAATTATGTACATGATGCCCTCTCGTCATTTTTGCTATAGCACCTCAAAACGATTCATCAAATAAGATGCTGCCATGAAGCATTCGCCCACATAATGTTGTAATGTATCGTGGCATGAAATTTGACTGCCCTTCTAGGTAGTTTAACGTCATTGAATAGCTCGTACTGGCAGGGCTTTCACTGACTAATAGAAAAGGCAGGCACATGTCAAACCAAGCGAGAATAGCAAAAAAAGCCGGCAGATCCCACGCACTGTGGGAATCGATGTAATGTGAAGCAGCCAGGAAGGAGCAAATCATGCTTTACATAATTTGCATGTCATGTTTTACATGTTGGGACCTGTCATTTATGTTCGTGATACAGTCATGTCACTCAATACCAAATTTGGTGTATTTCAAGCTAACGAAACGGCCACGAGCACGCCATGAGCGTGGCATGCAAGTCATGACGCACATGACAAGTCATGATTTCCATATTACCACTTGTCATTTATGTTCGTCATACAGTCACGTCACTCAATACCAAGTTTGGTGTATATAAAGCTAACGAAACGGCCGCGAGCGCGCCATGAGCGTGGCATGTAAATCAAATCATGTTGTTCATGACATGCACGTCATTATTTGCATATTACCACCTGTCATTTATGTTCGTCATACAGTCACGTCACTCAATCCCAAGTTTGGTGTATATCAAGCTAACGAAACGGCCGCGAGCGCGCCATGAGCGTGGCATGTAAATCATACTTTTCATGACAAGTTAGTCATGATTTTCATGATATGACCAGTCATTTATGTTCGTCATACGGTCATGTTATGACATACCAAATTTGGTAGAAATCCCATTAACGATACGGCCAGGAGAGCACAAAGTCGTAGGCGGCTAGATAGATAGATAGCTTGATAGATAGATAGATAGATACGCTCAAAGTCGCCGAAGTTCGCTAAGAAATGCTTCGCATTTAAAACAAAAGGGGTCACCCCATGCGTGAACGTGCACCAGCCAGAAACACACACTCTGCACCACACAGTGAAGTGGATGGTTTGCTCACGCCGGAGGATACCTCCCGCTTCGTCCGAGTGGCTTCTGCAATAATGAGGGTACATTCATCTTTGTACCGATACAAAACTGATGTGTTGAACTAATGACGACAACCACATTGATCACAATGAAGAGCCAGAAAACCATCCCTCTTGTTTCACACGTTACTTGTATGCTCACGAAGCCCGTAGTTGAGGCACCTACCTGCCATTCTGTCCGATGTAGCAGGCACCACACGATGACAGAGGAATTCTGTAAACAACCCTGCACACACAGTTCGCGAATTGGTTATGATGCTTCACTATACATTTGAACGGATCGTCTCGCAACAGGGCTGCTCTTCTGCAAAAGTGAGGCCAGCTTGTGTGGAGACGAAAAAACAGAATGCATGCCCACATGCCCACTGATCTTTATCAGTCTCTGCGATAGTTGGTGTTCAGATGGGATGACCTCGACTTTTTCATGCCTTACCACACTCTCTTGGGCGCCACCGTTTGCTGTACGCCCAACGTACATGTGAGCTATACGTAGGCAGGACCTTTCTGGGGCATTTATGTAGCGCCTTCTAATGATAGCCCTTTCTAAGAGTTTACTGTGACACGATGTGTAAGGTAGCAAGGGTTTTCGCACACGAGGTTGGCAGTGCCAGCAAACTTGGTCAGCGAAAAAAACACAATTTGAGACCATGAAACCGAAACAAACTTTCTGCAGGCATTACATGAGTCAGAGTCATGGACGGAAGGCAAGTCTCAAATGTGCGCCGACCTTGACCCATGAAATGCCAGCAGAAAATTCCCTTCAGTTTCTTGATCTCAAATTCTTTTTCGCTGACCATGTTTGCTGGCAACACCAACCTTGCGTATGCAAAGCCATGGTGCCTTACACCTCGTCTCACAGTAAACTCGTCAAAAGGGCTAACATCAAATGGTGCTTCATGAATGCCCGAAGCAGGTCTTGTCACCATGCCGTTGACATGAGCTTTAATACACAGGCGGGGTGGCCTCAAGAAGTCGAGTTACCCGGAGACATTGCTATTTACTGTAGCTGAAAGCGTCTGCGGAGCTCAGAAGTACGTAAGCTGCACAGCAGACGGTGGGGCCCAAGAGAGTATGGTATGGCGCAAGAATGTCGCGGCCATCCAGCTCAAACGCCATTTATCACATAGACTGAAGATCGGTCGGCACGTGGGTGTGCATGTTGCTTTTTTGGCTCCGCACAAGGTGGTGTCACTCTTGCAGAAGAGCAGCCCTGTTGCAAGACGAGTAGTTAAATGCAAGATGAAGAATCGTAACCAGTTCATGGACTGTGTGTGCGGGATTGTTTACAGAATTCCTCTGTAGTGTAGTGCCTGCTATGCCAGAGAGACTGGCAGGCGCTTCAACAAACGGCTTCGTGAGCAGGCAAATAACGTCCAAAATAAGAGGAATGGTTTCCTGGCTCTTCACTGTTATCAGTGCGGTTGCCGTCCTGAGTTCGATCACGCATCAGTTTTGTACCAGAACAAAGATGACCGGACCCACATTATTGTAAAGGTGGCTCAGATGAGGCAGGAGGCATGCTCCGGCGTAATCAAGCCGTCCATTTCACTGTATGATAAAGAGTTGGCGTTTTTGAAGGTGTGGGATCGTACATTCGATGGCCCCTCCTGTTTTTGCACTCGCCATGTTCCAACACGAGCTCCATTTCGCTTCATTTCGCACGTGCCTGCCTTTTCTATTAGTCACTGTAAACACTGTCTCTCTCTCTCTCTCTATATCTATATATATATATATCATTCGTTTCACAAGAAAGCTGAGTTGAATGTTAGCGCTTGTTAGTGCGCATTCCCGTCCTAAATTTGAAACAATCATGACCTGATTTTTAGTGCTTCTTAGATCAAGGTGCTGCCCGAATTACCATGTGTGACTGCACTAAAGTAGACTACAATGAGCACTTTCATCTTGCTGAATGCACTGCATAAACAATTACTGAACATTTAGAACTACACTGCTTTAAGATATACAGCACAGATCACTTGTAACATAACCGCTTACAGTGCAGGACCAAACGTAATGCACTCTCTTCCGACTACCGCTTACCCTCCAATGAAACTTCACGTTTATGCATACCACTTACTGTTCAGTACGCTAGGGTGAAAGACCGACTTTAACGCATCTGCCAAAATATCCCCTCTCCCTCCCACCACTAAGGTGGCGAGCATGCTTCATAAAAATGGAATTCTAGCCCGGGAGAGAGCAGCAAGAGCAGACTAAAAGAAAACTCTGGGCCAGCAGCGTGACATAGGTTCTCGAAGTCAGGACGGGCTGCAGTTGCCAAGGTGCCTTCGCGTTTTCTTGGCTCAGCCTACTTCTGGGCAGCACGTGCTTCGCATGGACTAAGCATAAGTCGAACGTTTTAGATACATACCTGCTTTAAATGTACTAATGGTAAAAAGGTAACTGCGATGAATACCTCGCTGAGTCTGCATTTTCTCATTTTCTGACTGCTTAAGCTGTAATGGTTCGCTTTATGCGGTTAGTGCTTATGTAAGGGTTTGTGCATAGCCTTCGCACCATGATAACATTTTGTGCCATAAAAATGACGTGTGCCACTGAACTTGCCAACGCTATGTTGCGGCGTGAAAGGTCTTCCATATTTTCTGAAAGTGCAGAATTCGGTTGATTAATGATTGCGACATTTACACGATTGCGGCCACACCTTCGTGGGTAAGCATCAGGAATAAATGAAGGCAAGACGACATCCGCTGACAAGTGTGCCAGTATGATCGCTGACAGCCCTATGAACGGATTCACATGTTTTCTATGAACGCCTAGCAAACTTCTGTAATGCCTTAGTATGTTCATATTTATTACACGGATAGGCCTTCATGTAATTTATCAGCACGTCCATTTATATTAGTCTAGTAATTTTTAATGTAATGAATTTCATTGTTTAAAACATAAAAGAACAATACTGTTGGCGAATAAAAATTTATAGTAAAAAAAGAACCCTCTCAATCTTGGTCAAAATTATTCGGATTGATCTGGACTGCAGAATGGTATTCTGGAACACATTGCATCATTTTTATCAGAACAAAATTACAGATTTTCGAACTTTGTGTTTTCAGAATGTTGTTGCTACTGTGTCAAGTACATTTCTTGTTACAAGAAAATACAATAAATACAATAGCCCGCCTTTTTCTCTTGTGAGGCTTACGAAATAGCAATAATGAGGAATTTTCGGTCATTGTAAAGTGTTCTACAAAGAAAACAACCGTTTCATTGAACTGCATTTGGGTAGTTTGCAACATCAATGCTGTACTCGTAGATGGGCAGTGCACCATGAATCCCACGGCATTTATTATTTTTTTTAATGGATGTACTAATATAAAGCCAACAAAGCTTCACGAAAAGCCGTGTAGATGAGTCTTGCTTTCCGACACTGTTTATTATAAATAAAGAAATCTCAAACAGCGACACTGCCCACCGGCGAGCACACAACCTGAGGACCATCGCCATGCATATTTTTCCGGCACTGCCAATTTGCAGCACAGAGATTGTTGGGATGTAGATTTCCCAGGTTACACGATACATTTTACGTCGCCCATCACTGTCCAACCCGCTCTCTAGACGCACACCGTATGGATCGTGTGGCGGATCGAGTGGACCGTGCCTTAGTGTAAATAGAGTAGCGTGTGTTGCGTGGGCGGATGCAATGCACGGTAGTTCAATACAGTCTGCTATTAAAGTGATCGCACAAATGCAAGGCATGCCGAAGAACCTTGAGCTTATCCATGGACCTGCCTGCGAGATCGAGTGCTTCCGCTGATAAAAGTAGTGGTGGAAACTCATACCCCTGTGGAAAGCATTCAATTATGGCATGTTTGCCAATGCAGACCGGAGCAATCAAAACATAATGTGTTTTGTCCATCCAAAAACTACTGCCACCGAGCTTCGCGTAATCGACACGCTTTAACTCTGTTGATCGTATATGGTTTTAAAATATACAATTGTGGGCCAACAAAACCAAACTCCTGGGAACTGTTTTGTAGAAGTTCGTTTCCTTTCCTGAAGAGACCGTGCTTTTTATACAAGACTTTCACGTCTGGCTCAGCACGACATAAAAGAGACAGCTTGAAAGAATGCATTATTTGCATTCAAATATAAATTCCGTGGCAACCAAGCAGGTGAGAGAAAAGGAGGGCATGACTGGAGAGGCTGCCTTTGGACTGAGGGATATCGAACACAGAAGTGAAGTCGCATGCTTAAATGCAGTTCATTCAAACGGTCGTTTCCTTTACAGGACACCTTCCATTCACCGAAAATACCGAAAATGACTCGATGTTATTTTGTGCGCATCAGAAAAGAAAAAAAGCGTGTTATGGTATTTTCTTGTAACAAGAGATGTACTTTATGCAGCAGTGACAACGCTCTGAAAACGCAGTGTTTGAAAATTTGTAATTTTGTTCCGATAAAAATGATGCAACATGTTTTCCAGAATTCAATTCTGCAGTCCTCTGAGATCAGTCTATATGATTTTGAACAAGATTGAAAGTTTTTTTTTTATTATATATCTATTTTTTTTGACCAACAGCTTTTTTTATGTTTTGAGCAAAGAAATTCATTACTTTAAGAAATACTAAACAAATAAACGTACAAATGCATTTGCTCATTATTCACAAAAAGGCCTATCCATGTTGTAAGTATTAACAAGCGATGATGTTCACGGGAGCAGCAACTGCGTCCCGAAATCAACTAAGTTTCAAAAGCGCCACGTTTCAAGAGAATTTTTAATACGTAAGTTGCTGTTAGTATGGTCGCGAATATACAAAAACTCACTCATTGTAAAATGGTTGTCGTCACCCGGCAATACTTGTTGATTTTTCCTTTGTTCAAAAAAATTTCTTTGAAAACAAATTGTGATTGCACGCTATTCAGTCATATGGGCATGATATAAAAATTGTCAAGAAAATCATTAACTTCAAAGTTTTATTATCTTTCGTGTAATAAACCAGCGGGAATTGGCTGCGCAAAGAGCCAGTAAACAGGCTCAGACATATTTTTTTGCACACGCCAAACAAGCTTGCCAATTCGTACAGTAGACCACGGCGATATCACTTTCCGAATATTACAGCGCGGCACGCCGCCCAGACTCTTCATTGTGAAAAACAATTCCTGCGCCTCTTTCCTTCTAACCAATCCCCCTCGCAGCGAATCAAACTTGGCCATGGGCAACTTGACATACCGTATTTACACGAATATAGGTCGACCCATGTTTTCAAATTTGAATATCCCATGTTGGGGGGGTCGACTTAGAATCGAAACCAAAACTAGAGCAATATTTTTTATTTTTTTTTTGCCGAGCGATTTTTTGGGGGGGGGGGGGGGGGGGGTCGACCTACATTGCAGTCGACTTACATTCGTGGAAATACGGTACCACTGAGCTCGTCGATTGGTCCTTTGCCCTACGAAACGGCGCCTTGGCCCTGCGGCGATGCAGTTTTGACCGGGCAGTACACGCATTTTCATTTTCCTGTGCTGCCCTTTGCCTTCTTGTAGAGCCCGAGACTACCGGGAGAAGCGGTATTGCCAAAATGAAAGCCTCCGAGATGAAGAGGCGTCTTATTTCTTTGCCACTAGGGGAAGGATGCTCCCCGTGCCGCTATGACAAGTGCTTATGTGAAGTGCCCTGCTCAGTCGCTGGCTGCGCGCCGATAACGTATCGCTGATGTCATGTCATGTTGCCGAAGTGGGCGGAGTCACGACGATGGGCTATGCCTTTGCCCTCCCTATGGCGGAGAAGGGTGGCGAGGCCGCACGAAAATTTGAAACCAGCTGAAACGGATGTTGTAACCCCTATGACTTCCTTATTTTAGCACGTATTCGCAAAATTCTTGCAGCAGCACAATCACATAGCAAAAGTGTGCATATTTCTTTTCATTACGATGTCTGGACCTTCGAGTTGCTTCTGGCCCTCTGCTTAAAAAAATGTGTATTGGCAGCACATGGTTTTCAGTTCGTTTTGTTAGTACGTTATTTGTATATAACATATATACGCCGTGATAAACAGAGGTGAAATATAACAATAGCATTGGCTTACATGCCCAAAATTCCCCTAACAACGAATGGCATCACTTACTGCATGCTGCTCTGACAATGAATTGGCATAAAAATAAGTCAAGCATCCAAATTCACAGAAACCAAAAAAAGGAGGCAGTCATGTCTCAACGTTCACAAAAACAAAAAGAAGGCATGAGCATGTACTATCCGCGTCAAATGAAACCCGAACAGCGGCAAGCATTCGCAGTGGTATTGTGCGTGCCGTCCAGTTGTCACCGTGAGCATACATGCGCAGTGCACGTGTATGCGCGCGTAGACAGGGCGCGCGTACATGCGCGCGCCTGTTCACGGTGACAACTGGACGGCACGCACTATACCACTGCGCTTGCCGCTGTTCGGATTTCATTTGTTGCGGATAGCACATTTATAGTGAATCCACATGACAGACTAAATTATATTCTGCAATGGATCATGCACAACGAGATGATGCTAGGAATAATGGATGTGGACAGCACCATAGATATGGTGTCCTTTGGGGATTCTTGTTGAGAGTGAATAGAGGGTACGCTACCTTCATGTTAAAGAAGAAATTTTCAGTGCTGGTGCTGCAGGTCGGTCCAGACTTTGATGAGTGAACTTTGCAGAACCCTGCTGGCTGGGGCTGGCCCACTTTGCAGAGATAGGAATGAACATCAGCAATCTGTGGTTGCAGTTCCTTTAGGTCCATGGTCTAGCCCAGCAAACCTTGCCTCCAGCAGACTGCATAGACAGAGATAACTTTTATCAACTGGAACTCTATTCACTAAAACATTATTTGTGTTTTCAGTTTCACTTCTCTTATAATGTGCTTAGCAGTACAACTGGTTGCCTATTTGTGCAAGCTAAAATAAAGTAGAGATATGGGTGCAGTTATGACGTTGCACAACTGCCCAGAGTAGGAGCAATGAGTGTCAGCAGCGAATTTCCACTGCTTCCTGTAGTTCTTGCTGAACTGTAGCTGTTTACAACCTTGTCAATGCAAAGGTTGTTACATGTTCCTAAGACAAATTGTATCATGCATGATGATAGAAATTCACAAGTATATAACAAAAGCCAAATTTTTCTATGATGAATTTTTACCAAACGAGAATATTCCATGGTCCTGTTGTTAATGTCGCATTGTCCAAGGTGAATGCATTTTTCATGCTGTGCCTTCCTCAAACTGGACTCGATCTAAGCATATGGTGGTATAGTCCTCCAAACAAACACACCACACCGTAGTATTCGACCTTTCGAGATTAGCTACCAGTTAATGCCAGCATCCATGCGCCACGCTAGGTTGGTAAGCTTATCAATCAAATGTAAAGCAAATACTACTATTCAGCAGAGCAGAACAATTAGGGTTGCAAATGAGACATGGCATGTGCAATTTTGCTACCCTTAATACGAGGAATTATAGTGGTAGTTCTATTCTCTGATCTTAGCCAGAACTGTGATGTTTCAAAACAGATCTGCAGATGTTTCATAAAATGTGTACCAGCTGAACTGACGCTTTTTGTAAAGGTACTAGAAGAAAACTAAGGTCAATTTTATTTCAACAGTGGTTCGAGCTGGTTGGTACTCCACACTCAATCATAATAAGTGGAAGAACTTCTAGATGAGAGATGGCAACAACCACGAGTGACTCATTAAATGGTGCTTCAACAACTAGCGCAAAGCAGACAAAGGACAAGAACAGGAGCAAATACAAGCACTGAGTTCCAACTAATAATAATAATAATATCTGGGGTTTTACGTCCCAAAACCACGATATGATTATGAGAGACGCCATAGTGGAGGGCTCCGGAAATTTTGACCATCTGGTGTTTTTAACGTGCACTGACATGAGTTCCAACTGAGGAGCTATTGAAAAATGTCCATGTACGTATGTCGGCATACTACATCACGTGAGGACACAAACAGTCACGTAACAAGTTATACAGAAAAAATTTACCGGGCATGACAGAATGCATGCTAAACAAATGCACAACATGAACAAATGTCACCTCCAATGTTTTTCTGCTGAACTTGTTGACGCTTTTTTGTCACTGTTTGCATGTGTTCACATTATGTAGAATGCAAACATATATACCTTTTTTTAATTCCGCAGTTGGAAGTGAGTGCTTGACTTTGTCTCTTTACTTGTTGTTTGTCTGCTCGGTGCTGGATGTTGAAGATAGATTACCAACTAGCCCAATGTAACACCTGGCTTTATTACATTGAGGTTTGTCCGCGACTGTTGCTGTCTCTCGTCTGAAAGCTTTTGCATTTAGTAGCATTTTTGAGTCATTTTTATCTGTGTACAATCTTTACTTCTGCATTACAGTTCAATGCTAACACTACATTACTCACATAGAGCTTGATTGGGCTTTTATGCTGTCTTGCATATTGCTACAGACAGATCAACAATACCGAAAATGAGAACTCTCATTTTGAAGACAACAGTATTGTGTTCTGATATACAAACCTATGGCAGCCATCCCAGCTCCAGAGTGACAGCAGCAACAAGCCTTTCAGTAAAATAAAAATAACAGATTAGCAAAACCAGCTCTGCAGAAGTATCAACACAATCATGTAGCTTTGATGAAAAACAACTTTGCAAGTCAGTCGACAATGACTACATTCCCTTTTGATGTTGCCTAATTTTCGGGGGCCACCTGGTGCAGTATTTTCATCGAAGCAACTTGCTGTGTCACAGGTGGAGTGACTAATCTTTTCTTCTTCTTTTTTTCGAGGCAACAATAAACAACTGCGTAACAACAAGCAAGTAAACAACCCGCGTATTGAGCAACTGCTACCGCACACGCGTTTGTAAGCACAGGCATCCAGTGCGTGTTAGATACACTACGCACTCATACCGGAGCCGGGCACTGTGCATTCATACAATACTGTCGCAAATGAAGGCACATTCACTGTATACACAGTGAAAGCAACTCAACAATAAGTTATACGAGTATCATAAGCGTACTTTCGATGACAGTCGAGACCGGTCTTAGCAATTTGAATTGAGTGATGCTGAGCGGACTTTATAGACCACGACTGTCTTCGATGTGGTAAATTAGTTAGATGATAGGGTTTAACGTCCCAAAACCACGATATGACTATGAGAGACGCCGTATGGAGGGCTCCGAAAATTTCGACCGCCTGGGGTTCTCTAACGTGCACCTAAATATTAGCGCACGAGCCTCAAGGATTTCTCCTCAGTCGAAATGCGGCTTTCGTGGTTGGGATTCAAACCCGCGACCTGCGGATCAGCAGTCGAGCGCCGTAACTACTAGACCATCGTGGAGGGTCGATGCGGTAAATTTCAGTCGAGATTTGAGGTTGGTGGTTAGCTTCTGTACTCAGATGATTTTGACTAAGCAAACCAGTCGAATTAGGCTAGGCGCGCTCAAGCTCGCCTCAATGAACCTGAATTGTTTGGAGTATTGTTGACCTAATAGCCACGCTGATCGATGATCCCGATCGAAAATTTAGGCGTACCCCCCATACGTCCAACCCCCCCGCCACCCCTAAATAAACCGCCCGGCGATGCCGCTGGGCTGTCTCTAAGGCCGGCGTCATGAGGTTTACACACAACCGCTACGCCACGACGGCGTTAACATACTGAGTGATACCCAAACCGCTTTTCCAAATGCCCCCGCGTCATTTTATCCCTTCATCACTATCTCATATACCACTGGGAAAACAATAGGGAGTTTTGGAATAGCGTACGCAAAACTTTGCGTTTGCGTTTGCCGCAACTGCGCATGCGTCATACGCTAACCTCTTGCGGGCCCCCCGTTAAGTGACGGAAATAGCGGGCGACCGCTAAGACCGCAAAGCTTTGCGTGCGCTATTCGAAAACTCCCTATTATAGCTTGCGACGCTCGCTAAGAACAGATGACTTACACACTGCGCTACGCGAACGACATAAATAATGACAGTGGACTTACCTCATGTGGAAGTGTCCAACGAGCGCGCACTGAGAACCAAGCATCGTTGCATGAAGGCTTCACGATGTATCCAAGCACACACGAGAACACGAACACGGGACAACCTTCAACACAACAGCGTCGACGTTCGACGGTGTCACACACACACACACACACCACACAACAAAGAGTTACCGAGAGTCTAGCAATGTAGCCATCCGACGTTACTCATATTCGCTTGCGATGAGTCAATTTCGGCTCAAACTGTTCATGCTTCACTGTTGAGCGCAAATTACGGCATGTTTTCGTTATACTGACAGCATTTCGAACAACAAACGAAGAAACCCAGCAGCGTGACACAGAGCAGCCCGCAACGGCCTTTGAGATTGCAGCGGATTGGATTGTTTTCAGTTGGATTTGTCGGCTTCACCCGCTGTAACCATCTACCACTAGCGAGCATTAAAAAACAATGCAGTGGCCTTTATAAAATGAACCTAATAGATACATGCGCACATATAGTCTGACAAACATTTACACACAGTATTCTTGCGGCGGAGAGCAAGAATAGAGTGTATCACAGAGGCTATATATATATATATATATATATATATATATATATATATATATATATTTGATTCCAATCACGGAGGCCATATATTTTTGGTTGAAAATAGTTTCAGAATTTTTTTTTCTTTTTTTTTGACAACGCAGGTTGTAAATTCTGTAAAATAATTTGTCGAGGCGCCTAGAAGCTCTAACAGAACCAGCTTAGGATGCTTGGTGCTTGTAAGAAGCGCGTGAATGGTGAATAAAAATGTATGATGGTCGCGTAAGCTCCGCATCTGGCATTTGTGCAACACGTGGTAATGCACGCCGTGCAGGGTGGTTCACTTCAACTTGCTGTGGTAGAGACGATACTATTTAGAAATTTACCTTCGTTCTTCAGGTGTCCCCGGTAGCGGCATGCCACGAGCTCGATTCACTGCTCTCGGCCAAACATTCGCGGGAACTGTTGCTGCTTCGACGCATTTCAACTTCGGAAGAAAACATAGATTCGTTCTTATCGCGAGAAAATATCAACTACGAGTGAAATCGTAGGTAAAGTTAGGATGCGTCGGCGTTTAACTATGTTTTGGCTCTTCGGCTGATGCGGCGCGTCGAACGGGATGCAGTTGAGGCAGTTTGAGTTACAAAAACACACGATCGCAGTTGCTCGATCTTCGATCGGCACGAAGCATGCATGCGCGCTACGGATCGACACGGCATGTCGTGCATCGCTCCACTGCCAACGTATAACAAAAGTCTGATTGTTATTTACACTATAGTTGGTTTTTAAAACGCATCGGATAAATTTTGGCGGCGTGTCACGGTGCTGCTGGGGCTTATTGCGTGACCGTGATCAGTCGACAGCTAGCTGCACCTCCTGATTGAGCTGCTGGGCAGACAGTTAATAAAGCCGAAGGCACAGTCAGCCATTCTTGACCGAGCTCATTACCACGGGCAGCGATCCTGACCGTGACTTAAGGCTACGGCAAGCCAACCTGACCGGACTGCATTACCCCGGGCAGCCACCCTGCCCGTGACGAGAGGCTACCGTCAGCCATCCTTGACTGTGCTGCACGACCACGGGCAGCAAACCTAATTGATCCTAACTGCAAAGGCCCTCTAATTGTGACTCAAAGATTCCTGACCGACATGCAAGGATTCCTGACTGTCAGGAGTGCCCTGAGTTTGTTCGGCCACCACGTTGCTGAAAGGTATACATGTGCTTTAAAGTGTAGCATACTTGCGGAGTTTTGTGATACCATTTGGCTTTAAGTGTATCTAATCCGCCGTGAGAACGATCTAGCCATGGTCAAAAAGACCGTAAAGTGTTCAGGGTGCGGAATGGGATGGAAAATAGAGGTTTGTGCGGATGAGAAGACAGAGGCAGCTGACGCCAAGTGTAAGCAAGAGGCAGCTGACTCGGCGACTGGTTCTGCTAGAGGACGGACGTGTTTTTCGTGGTCTCCGGAATGACAGCGTCAGATAATTTTTTTTTGCATGATTCGAGCTTGTTCTTTAGTTATATGAGTACATAAGCCACTAGGTCGAAGCTTAATAGGGCTTACAACTTTGTACTGTTTGTTGTGTGACAGTCGCTTGGGTTTTTTTATTACTTTGTTCGGCCACCACGTGGCTGAAAGGTATACATGTGCTTTAAAGTGTACCATACTTGCGGAGTTTTGTGATACCATTTGGCTTTAAGTGTATCTAATCCGCCGTGAGAACGATCTAGCCATGGTCAAAAAGACCGTAAAGTGTTCAGGGTGCGGAATGGGATGGAAAATAGAGGTTTGTGCGGATGAGAAGACAGGGAGCTGACGCCAAGTGTAAGCAATGCGAGTTGGAGGCGAAAATGGAAATAATGATGGCTGTCCAGAATGAGCTCATGGTAAGAATCGCCGAGCTGGAGAATGCGTTGGCGACAGAGCGGGAAAAACGGTGGCTATGGGGTAAAGGCTCAAGTCAGCCGCGGAGGGTTTAGCAAAGGCAGTCATGGTGAACAAGGAAGCAAGCGACAGCAGGGCATCGACCCCCACAGTGGTACACGCGAAGGGGGGAAACAGGTTTGGAAAAGACAGGTGCAAGGGTCAGAGGACCCAGCTTCCGCGAAGTAGTTTTGGGAAGGGGAGGGGACAAAACAGCAACAGTGACACGCGCTAGTAACCGAGGCAGTGGCCAGGTGCAGGACAGTCCAGCAGAAAAGTCGGAGCACGTGATAACGCTGGGGAGTCGAATTTAGTTAGATGCGCAGAAGCAGTCAAGGAAAGGGTGAGAGGCGACAAACGAGTTTTAATAGGGAAGTTCCCGGGACATAGCCTTGGATCAGTGATGAGACAAGCTAGCGCAAAACTCGCAACTAAGGCTAGTGGAAGTAACATCGTGATAATCGCGGGAGGTCTAAACGACGTCTTGAATGAAGAATCAGCCGAACTAGCGACCACATTGGCAAAAGGGGTCGATGACAAGCGCGC
Source organism: Rhipicephalus appendiculatus (assembly GCA_030522465.1). Lineage (NCBI taxonomy): Eukaryota > Metazoa > Arthropoda > Arachnida > Ixodida > Ixodidae > Rhipicephalus > Rhipicephalus appendiculatus. Next base: position 49,227 of record JALIZH010015616.1, read on the forward strand.
CATTTCCCCTCAGGTGCAGATAGTGGTATGCACAATACCGGAGGTACCGGTGCGTGACGGCAACCTGAAAAGAGCGGTTGTCGACGCAAACAAAGAGATATGGCAGATGAGTCGAGAGAAAGGCATCGAGGTAGTGGAAATAAACAGAGAGGTGCACAGGTGGGGTGGTTTTCGAATAGACGGAATACACTTCGATAGGAGGCTTTGTCATGAGGTGGGTTGGCGACTTGCAGGACGCGCAGTAGCTTTTTTGGGGGGGCACGCGGGCCCTTCGGTGCCCAGGGTCGCTTGTAATGAGGAAAACAAACAGGGGGGACTCTCTGACAGGTAGTATAGCGAAAAACCAGAGAAAAGGTAAAAGAAGGGAGAAGGCGCGTGTTGCAACCTGTTACATTAACATGCAGGGTGGCAGCAAAAAGGCAAAATGGTTAGAGATTGAGGGACAGTCAAACAAGGAACAGATAGGTGTTTATGCGGTTACAGAAACACACCTTAGAGACTTGGAAGAGCCACCACATATTGACAATTATATTTGGAAAGGATGTAACAGGATCACATCAGAAAGGAGAGGTGGGGGGTGTTGGAATGCTAATTCATAGCAGAACAAAATGGGGTAGAGTGAAACAAACGTGTTCAGAGCACCTATGGGTTTCGGGCACAGTAGGTGGAAAGAAAACGTGGCTAGGAGTAGCTTACTTGTGGACGGGGAATAACTGCAGAGAAAAGAATCTGGAGATAGTGAAATGCATAAGCACCGATAATAAAGAATTTGTTCATGATGCCGAAATAATCCTTCTAGGGGACATGAACGCTCACATTCATGACCTTGACGGATATTCAGACACCAATGGCAAGTTATTGCTAGATCTCTGCGAGCAACATAGTCTTGAGATAGTTAACGTGGGGCCTAAGTGTGAGGGGCAGATCACGTGGGAAGTCGGAAAGAGGCAATCGAGCATTGATTATTGTCTCATGAGAGAAGGAATATATGACAAACTTAGAGAGATCAGAAAAGACGAGGAAGGCATTAACAGCTTGGGTAGTGATCATAAACGCATAATATTACAAATGGGATATAAAACTGAAAATAAGAACATAGAATCAAAGTTTGGCAGCTCGTGTCTAAATGACAAACAAATAACAAATATAGCCGCAAGAGTCGAGGAAAAAGTAGATGAACTACCAGGCAAAGACTGCAAGTATAGTGAGCTGCTACATGTATTCACGAAAGAAATGGAAAAAGAGAAGAAAACTATTTGTTGGAAAGGAAAGAGAAAGCCAAAAAGTTGGTGCAACAAAGAAATCCGGGAAGCGATCGAGAAGCGACGTGAGGCATCGCGGGAGCACAGCCAGGCAAAAAAGGAGAAGTGGCCACAGGACGAAGTCAACCAAATATGGGAAATATATTTAGAGCAAAAATACATTGTGCAGAAATTAGTCGAGGCAAAATTTAAAGGTGAAAGTGGACGCTGGATGACAGAGATTCGCGAAAAGAAGAAGGCCGCGCCTAGGATATTTTGGAGCCACCTAAAAGCGCTAGGTAGGAAGTCTGTCACAATGCAACAACATATGGTAGATGAAGGAGGAAATCAATTGGAAGGGTATGAAGCGCTAGGTTACATCCGAAAGATAACAGCCGATTCGTTTAAAAAGGTCGCCCAGGGGATTCCCCCGGTGAGTAAAAGTACGCAAAGAGTGCGACCGACGAACATGTAGTACTAGAGAATTTCGATTGGAAGAAGGCCGAAGGAAAAATTCCTAAGCGCACTACTCCGGGCTTAGATGGGGTTCCCGTCAGCCTCATTAACGAACTAGGACATAACACTAAAGAAGCACTGCTGAAAGACGTAGAAATGTGCTTATAGGAGAAGGAAATACCAGACAGTTGGCGAAAAAGTAGAATGAACTTAATCTATAAAGGCAGGGGACAAAAGGATAACATTCGCTCGTATAGACCGCTAGCCATTACATCGGTGCTATATGGGTTGGCGATGCAGGCAGTAAAATTAAAAATAGAAGCGAGGGTAGAACAAAATGATATTTTGGGAGAACTTCAGAATCGATTTCGAATCGACAGGCGGTTAGACGATAATCTGTTTGTTCTTACGCAGTGTATAGAAATATCTAAAATAAAAATTACACCATCTCCCGCTAAAGGGAACCATGTGTAGATGTGAAGCAGCGGGCGCTAACGCTCACACTGGCGGCGGCGTTGACGCTGGCGCTCATCGCAGCGTTGCGCAGGAGAGAAAACTGGGGAGGCGCAAAGCAGGCAGTGATGGAGCGGTGTTTCCTACTGGAACATGCCAAGCGCTGCTAATGGGCAATGAGAGACAGAAGACTCCGACTGGACACAGAGACCCGCACTCCGCTTTTAGTTAACGCGCACGCTGCGAATTTTTATAGTTCAACAATGCACAGGAGAAATCTCCCACCGGCACCACCTTGGAGGTCAAGATCCATTGCCATATATACGGGATGGCCAGTGAACGGTTGTGCAGCGCGAGCAGTCGGTTTTTTCAACCAAGAAACTCGCTAGCAGACGCTGCCTGCGTCGGCGTCGCGAGGCGAGAGAGGGGGGAGCGTAGGAGAGGAGAGAGAGGGGGGCGACACGCATGCGCAGTGGGGAGTGTGAACGCCGTGGGCAGGGATGCGTAGAGGAGAGAGGGGGGAGCGTAGGAGAGGAGAGAGAGGGGGGGACGCGCATGCGCAGTGGGAGTGTAGACGCCGCGGGCAGGGATAGAGAGAGGGGGGGGAGTGTAAGAGGGGATAGAGGAGGGGAGGCGCATGCGCAGTGAGGATGTGGTTGCCGCGGGGAGGGATACCGAGAGGAGAGAGAGGGGGAGAGGAGGTTTTTTATTTTTATTTTTTTAAAGGGTTTGCGCATGCGCAGTAAGGGTGGGCACGCGGCACACCACCACCACCACCACCACCACCACCGGATTAAGCTTCGCCATAAGATGCTTCACATCTAAAAACAGGCCCTTATACGTAGCTTATCTAGACATCACCACATATGACAACGTTAATCAGGAAATTGTGTGGGTTATATTGCAGGAAGTGGGCATAGGTGACGACTGTATACAGCTTTTGAGGGAGATATACCGAGAAAATACAGTTTGTATAGAATGGGAAGGAATAAGTAGCAAGGACAGCGTCGAAATTAGCAAGGGGTTGAGAAAGGGATGTCCTTTGTCCCCGCTGTTATTCATGCTGTACATGGTGAGGATGGAAAAAGCGCTAGAAGGTAGAAACATTGGATTTCATCTGTCACACAAACAGGTCGGCACGATGGTTGAGAAGCTTCCAGGTCTATTTTATGCTGACGATATTGTCTTATTTGCGGACAGTCAAGATGATATACAGCGACTGGCAGATATATCCGGAATGGTATGCTAGGCTCAAGGACTAGGATTTAGTGCAACAAAATGTGGATTGATGTTATTCAATGATCACCAAGACCATGCGGTCTTAATACAGGGCCAAGAAATACCGAGGGTAAACGAGTACAAGTACCTCGGAGTATGGGTAAACGAGGGGGATAGATACATGGAGGTACAAGAGAAAGCATCGGTAACAAAGGGAAAGAGGAATGCTGCAATTATGAAGCACAGAGCTTTATGGGGATACAATAGGTACGAGGTGCTTCGAGGGCTGTGGAAGGGTGTGATGGTTCCGGGGCTTACATTTGGGAACTCAGTGGTGTGCATGAAGTCAGAGGTGCAATCAGGAATGGATGTAAATCAAAGGACGGTGGGACACCTCGCGTTGGGCGCTCACGGGAAGACTACAAATGATGCTGTAAAGGGTGTTATGGAATGGACAGGTTTTGAAGTGAGGGAAGCTCAGAGCAAAATGAGATTAGAAGAGAGGCTGAGGAAAATGAAGGAGTGTAGATGGGCAGAGAAGGTTTTCAGGTATTTGTATAGAAAAAGCGTTGACACGCAGTGGAGAAAAAGAACTAGGAGGCTCACCAGTAAATATACGGCTAGCAGTGCGGGCGATATGGCAACAAGGAGCATTAAGCGGAAGGTCAGAGAGGCGGAGAGGACTTATTGGATGACAGCGATGGAAAAGAAGCCGGCTCTCAGTGACTACCGAAATGGAAACAACGAAATAAGCAGGGAAAGGTTTTATGATAATTCAAGGGGAAGCGCTTTACTGTTTGAAGCAAGGTCGGGCTGCCTTAGAACGCGTAGTTATAAAGCGAGATTCAGTAACGAAGAAGAACAATGTAGATGCTTTGGGGGGAACTAAGGAAACGATGGAACTTGTACTTATTTAATGCGGTGATATCCACCCAGGTACACGTGTGGGCACGAGTCTACACGAAGCCTTAGGTTTTAGGGACAGCAATGGAAAGCTGAACACGTCCGCGATAGAAATAAGTAAGAGACGGTTAGAGAATTGGTGGCAGAAAAGTAGAGATAAAGTACAAAAATAAATAATGGGGAAAAAATAAGGCCATTCTGCCTTAAGAGGCAGAGAGATGGGCCATTAATCTATATTTTTTTTTGGTATAATAACATAGATTTAATCAATGTAGATAAGGCATTAGGCCAACATGAAACAAGGAAGTTTTTTTTCCCCTATTTTTTTTTCCGAGCCTGGTGGCAGACATGTCACCGCCCCGTTATAAAGGGGACGCTCATAGCATCCATCCATCCATCCATCCGTGACGCGCTCAGTTTGACGGGGGCATGGTGGCGGTGAAGTGTACACGGCTCGCTTCACAGACAACGCAGAGCAGCCGAACTTTTCGTTTATCTCGCTGGTGTTAAAAGCTCCTTTCGCATAAATTCCGGTGTCGGTGTCTACGTAAGCGTCGTTGATATAGTGCACGAAAAATCAGCGCGTTCTGCGCGGCGAAAATGTGTTCAATGTTACGCACACAGGCTTTTTTTTCCGCACGGCACGTTGAGGCTAATTATGGAGAAGGCGATGCCAACTAGGCCCGATCAGGTTATCGTGTTATACTCTTGGAGGCGAAGCTCAAGCGTCCTTCTCGTTATATCGTGGTTCGAAGAGCCCATTTTAGAGTACAGAGAAGCAAGGAACTTCTACTCATTGATGAACACGGTTCTTTTCAGCTGTCACTCAGCTTTTTTGAGTTCGGCACTGCTGCCACGTTTTTTTGTAACTTTCTGCAGCCACGCGGAACGCGTTGTGATTTACATGCTCTCTATAGAGGATATCGCAAGCTCCGAAGAAGCGTGATCACAGCAAATAGTTCCGAAGATGTGCATCGTTTGGTATCCTGTCTGAAAACTTGCCGATCAGTGCCAGAGTGTGACCACGTGATGCAACTGTTTCACAGTTTTCAATGACAACTCAATACTGATGTCGCCTCATTTATTATGTCAACTTACACCACTACAGCTCTCGTACACCAGAAGTATGGAAGGTTCCGCGCTTTAGAACGAACTGTGCTAATCAACTACCTAGACTTCTTAACTCATACAATAGAGCAGGTTATAATTTACAGCACTTGACATTGCCACAAATTAAAACGTTATTGCGCTCCCCTCTCTAGAATGCTTTCTGTAAGTTATTTATGTGTGATATGTTTTCTTTTAGTTTTCTTGCATGCTATGAAGTACATATCGCTTTTGTTCTCCGTTTATCTGAGTAGTGTAATCCCTTGTGCTATTATTTTTCCCTTTTTTCATTGTATAATGATCATATTTTATGGTGACTGTACTATTGTTTTCTACAAACGTGATGTGCTTTACCATGTGTAGCCATACTGTACAAAGGGGGTGAGGTTTCCCTCAAGCCGCGTCTTTGTTAAAAGCAGCGCAAAAAGACGAAACACAAGATGAAGGAGGACACAGGACAAGCGCTGAACTAGCAACTGTCATCTTTATTCAAAAGACGAGAATAAAAACAAGCAGTTTCGCTGCGTGCGCACCCTCTACACTGCAGATAATTGTCACGTGTTTTCAAGTAGGTTGAATTCAGAATCATGAAGATAAATGGATGGGGCGGAAATGCAATTATCATGGTTTTTCTTTATGTGGAATGCTTCGATGATTTCACGTGATCTCTGATCCATGTGCCTGAAGATGACATGCGTTCTACCAAACAAAGGTTTACAACCACAGTCGCGACAATGAGAAGACAAAGGTGAAGTGGGTGTGCCCTTCAGAGTGTTGCTGTGTTGGCGAAGCCTTTCGTTCAGGCAGGCGCCAGTTTGTCCTATATACATTTTGTTACATGTTAGCGGAATATTGTACACCACACCACAAGCGCACGTTACAAACCGAGTGCGATGCTTAACGGAGCACACATTCTTTTGTGATAGGCCTGTCTTCGTTCTATCAACAGCGGCGCATGCTCTCCCAACCTTACCGCGAGCGGAGAACACAACATCTACGTCAAAGCCTTTTGCAATCTTTTTTAAGCCTGTGTGATAGTCCGTGCACATACGGAATGACAGCGAAATTCTTAGGCCTATTAGTGGAGCTTGTGCGTTGCCCGGGCCGTGCTGCAGATAGCTTTAAAGATTTTAGCAACCTGAGGGAAACACATGATAGGTTTGAACCTGGGAGATGACTAGAACTAGGTATGAGGAAGGGATCTTCTATTCGTAGGGAGGAAAGATGCTTTTGAAGGTAGCTGGAAACGACTTCTTGCCAGTAATGGCGCTCAGTGACAATGGAGCGGAAAGGAATGTCCAGTTTATGCGTTTTTGCGCTAAAGAAAATGCTAAGTCTGTCCTCTTTTGCTTTTCCAACCGACAGGGCGAGACGCTCAAGGCCTATATCATGCATGAAGGTTAGGGCCTGTTTTTTAACACGAGCGCATTTGATTGAAACTGGTTTGAAATTCTTCTTAATAGCAAAGGCTGCTTTTTCAGAAAACAGCATGTCGGACATCCCTACGAATAGAAGATCCCTTCCTCATACCTAGTTCTAGTCATCTCACTGATTACCTGTCGACCCAAAACCCTGCCTCCTGTTCGGTTGCTAGTTTTGATGTGGAAGACCTTTTTTACTCCATGCCTCACGACAAACTTATGGCTTCAGTTAAACAATGCATAAGCGAACACAACGATGAAATTGCGTTTAGAAATAAGTGTGGTGTAACGACAGAAGCCTTCTTAGAACTGCTCAGTTTCTATCTTAACGCTACTTATGTTATGTGGGAAGGTGTACCGTATGTTCAAAAATCCGGCGTATGTATTGGGTCAAAAGTTGCGCCAGTACTCAGTAATATCTTTTTGTCAGCTGTTGATCGCGCGATAGAAAAGGAGGTGCACGGTCTGGTTATTAAGATATGTCGTTACGTCGATGATTTTTTAATCATTTTACCGAGTGACGCTTGTGCTTCCCTAATTAGTGACGTACTGAATATATTCAAAGACAATGCCCTTGGGTTGCTGTTCACGACTGAATTGCCAGTTAATGGCACTATTAGATTTTTAGATCTGTATCTGTTTGTCGAACCGGACCATCTATGCTGGTGTTTTTCGCCGCGTCAAAAAGAAATCGCTCTTGAGCTATTCGTCAGGACATTCCAAGATAGTAAAGAACGGCATTGCCTTCAATTCGTTAAGTTCTGCACTAAACAAATCTTGCCACCATAAGGTTGAGGCCAGCTTTCAGGAACAAGTAGCTCGATTAGAAAAAGCCGGCTTCCCAGGTTCAAACCTATCATGTGTTTCCCTCAGGTTGCTAAAATCTTTAAAGCTATCTGCAGCACGGCCCGGGCAACGCACAAGCTCCACTAATAGGCCTAAGAATTTCGCTGTCATTCCGTATGTGCACGGACTATCACACAGGCTTAAAAAGATTGCAAAAGGCTTTGACGTAGATGTTGTGTTCTCCGCTCGCGGTAAGGTTGGGAGAGCATGCGCCGCTGTTGATAGAACGAAGACAGGCCTATCACAAAAGAATGCGTGCTCCGTTAAGCATCGCACTCGGTTTGTAACGTGCGCTTGTGGTGTGGTGTACAATATTCCGCTAACATGTAACAAAATGTATATAGGACAAAGTGGCGCCTGCCTGAACGAAAGGCTTCGCCAACACAGCAACACTCTGAAGGGCACACCCACTTCACATTTGTCTTCTCATTGTCGCGACTGTGGTTGTAAACCTTTGTTTGGTAGAACGCATGTCATCTTCAGGCACATGGATCAGAGATCACGTGAAATCATCGAAGCATTCCACATAAAGAAAAACCATGATAATTGCATTTCCGCCCCATCCATTTATCTTCATGATTGTGAATTCAACCTACTTGAAAACACGTGACAGTTATCTGCAGTGTAGAGGGTGCGCACGCAGCGAAACTGCTTGTATTTATTCTCGTCTTTTGAATAAAGATGACAGTTGCTAGTTCAGCGCTTGTCCTGTGTCCTCCTTCATCTTGTGTTTCGTCTTTTTGCGCTGCTTTTAACAATGAAGTACAACCAACTCGCCCAGTTTTTTACGCTGTTGAAGCCGCGTCTGTGCGGCTTTTAGATGTGAAGCATCTTATGGCGAAGCTTAATCCTGTGGTGGTGGTGGTGTGCCGCGTGCCCACCCTTACTGCGCATGCACAAACCCTTAAAAAATAAAAATAAAAAACCTCCTCTCCCCCCTCTCTCTCCTCTCGGCATCCCTCCCCGCGGCAACCACATCATCACTGCGCATGCGCCTCCCCTCCTCTCTCCCCCTCTTACACTCCCCCCCCTCTCTCCATCCCTGCCCGCGGCGTCTACACTCCCACTGCGCATGCGCGTCCCCCCTCTCTCTCCTCTCCTACGCTCCCCCCCCTCTCTCCTCTACGCATCCCTGCCCACGGCGTTCACACTCCCACTGCGCATGCGTGTCGCCCCCCTCTCTCTCCTCTCCTACGCTCCCCCCCTCTCTCCTCGCGACGCCGACGCAGGCAGACGGCCACTGCACGCACTATTAAATTTTTGCTATAAAGGAGGTGAGGGGGACAGAGGTGATAAGTTTCGCCGTTGCTATTTTTCGCTAGCCCTCAGTTGCTTTCCTTTTTTGTTCTTTCAAGGCCTCCCCGCGACCTCGCCGATTACAGCCAGCATTTTTTTTCTTTTTTTTTCGAGTCCATTCGCCTATTTTGTTACATGTGCAAGGCCATCTGCCTGTCTTTCTGCTAATTTTCTGCTAATAAACTAAAGCAGTGTTTCGGCTCAACGCCTTTTCGTTTTCGGTGTCCTCTTTCGTGTTTCAGTATCACATGGTACGCTTCAACTAAAATGAGCGTGCAGAGAAGAGAAGCAATCATGTGTGTGGCACCGGTTTGCTAATGAGACAAGGTATGCTATCTCTTTTATCGGGACATAGCCAGCCGAGTACACTTAACCGCCCGCCACCGTGCCCCCGCGGAATTGAGCGCGTCACCAATCGAAGAAAGAAAGCGGCGCCTAGCGCAAAACGCTACATGTAATCACTGGTCCGCTGCAAGAGAATAAAAAGATATGGCTGCGAGATTGAAAGGACGCGCGCACGCACTTTCCACGTCAGATGGCGCGGCGATGAAGTTTTATCTGATTGTGGTCGTCGCTCGCGCGTCCCGACTTATTTTGCCGACGGGTGTACATACTCACATGATCCGCTTTTGTTTTCGATGCAACCTATGTAGCTATTTTCTGGCTCCCACAGCGTTTAAAGTGAGGCTTGTGAGGAAAGACGTTTCCGATGCAAGGTCAAACAGTGCACAGTGAGAAAATACACGCGCGTCAACCAAAAAGCATGGCTAGGATACCAAAGATCGAGAAAATTGTGTTCGCGTCAACCGAAGGACGCGGAGCCGTGGACACGTTCGACGAAGAGTGCGCATGCGCTACCCCGAAGCTGTTCGCCTCGGCATGGTGCGCGCGCTGGACTCTATACTCCGTTTCACAAGCTGTTGGCAGCGCAGCCAAAGGTAGAGCTCTCTCGTCCAATCAGGGCTGTGTGAGGACAGCTAATAGTCCCTCAACTATTTTAGCAATCCAGAACTATTTTGCATTCTACAAAAGCGTAAAGTGACAGTATGGTTAGGATCGATGTTTTAAAGCGTCCAAAGTGTTTTAATAATTTGTGAAATTAATAGAAAAAGCCCGCATAGATGCGGCTGAGCGGAGGCATGTTGTGAGGTGGTGATGCGCCGCTTTTCGGCAACATGGCGTCGCCCGAGTTGGTCATGTGTCTGCGACGCGCCCCAAAAACTGTCGCCGGTGAGCTATCCACCCAGTGTGCGCGATTTTCCCAAGCTGGCGAAGCAGCTAGTTTTAAACGCTAGCGCCTCGCGTCGAGTGCGGGAGAGTGCAAGCGGTGATTCACCCACCAAAAGGACGGAAAAAACTACCCAGGTGAGCGAGCGAACGCTCTATCGTTGGAAAGCGCTGTGGGTCCTACCACGGCCGTGGTCCTACGAGCGAACAAGCGTTCTTAAGGCCGTGATCGGGCGAAGAAGCTGGATCATTTTGACCTGAGTGTCTTTCGATGGGTGGTGTACATCTTTTAAGGCGAAAGCCTTTAATGTCTCATGCTCACGTCCGTCCGGTGTCCGTCCATCCGGTGTCGTCCGGTGTCCGTCCGTCCGGTGTCCGTCCGTCCGTCCGATGTCTGTCCGTCCGTCCGTCCGTCCGATGTCTGTCCGTCCGTCCGTCCGTCCATCCGTCCGTCCGTCCGTCTCACCGTCCGTCTGACCGTCCGTCCGTCCGGTGTCCGTCCGTCCGTCCGTCTGGTGTCCGTCCGTCCGTCCGTCCGGTGTACGTCCGTCCACACCCCCCACTGCGCATGCGCCAACCCATTAAAAAATAAAAATAAAAAACCTCCTCTCCACCTCTCTCTCCTCTAGGCATCCCTCACCGCGGAGGCCACACCCTCACTGCGCATGCGCCAACCCATAAAAAAAATAAAAAACCTCCTCTCCACCTCTCTCTCCTCTAGGCACCCTCCCCGCCGAGGCCACACCCTCACTGCGCATGCGCGTCCCCTCCCTCTCTTCCCTCCTACGCTCCCCCCTCTCTCCTCTAGGCATCTTTGCCCGCGGCGTCCACACCCCCCACTGGGCATGCGCGTAATCCCCTCTTATACGCTCCCCCCTCTCTCGCCTCGCGACGCCGACGCAAGCAGAGTCTGCTTGCGAGTTTCTTGGTTGAAAAAACCGACTGCTCGCGCTGCACAACCGTTCACTGGCCACCCCGTATATATGGCAATGGATCTTGACCTGCGAGGTGGTGCCGGTGGGAGATTTCTCCTGTGCGTTGTGGAACGATAAAAAATTCGCAGCGTGCGCGTTAACTAAAAGTGGACTGCGGGTCTCTGTGTCCAGTCCGAGTCTTCTCCCATTGCCCATTGGCAGCGATTGGGATGTTCCAGTAGGAAACACCGGTCCATCACTGCGTGCTTTGCGCCCCCCCCCCCCCCCAGGTCTCTCTCCTGTGCAACGCTGCGATGAGCGCCAGCGTCAACGCCGCCGCCAGTGTAAGCGTTAGCGCCCGCTGCTTCGCATCTACACATCGTTCCCTTTAGCGGGAGATGGTGTAATCTTTAAGACGAAAGCCTTTAATGTCTCATGCTCACGTCCGTCCGGTGTCCGTCCGGCGTCCGTCCGTTCGTCTGTCCGTCTGTCCATCCGTCTGTCTGTCTGTACATCCGTCCTTCCATCCATCCGTCCGTCCGTCCGTCCATCCGAGCTCTGGCACGGAGCCAGGTGGCCGCCGGGATGCGCAGACGGAAGGCCGGTCGCGTCGGACTGTGCCAGAGTTTGAAATCATTCTGACGGACGCCGTCTCAATGGACCCAGGCGTTCACGGAATACACTTTCCAATTTACAAAGGGTCCGTCAATTTAAGAGCTGGAACGCGGGTGGCGTTTGCACGATGCGCAAAGCGCGAGAAAATACTAACGCACGCGGCCGGAGGAAGATGAGTCTCGCGTCTCGCTGCGATTCGCGGTAAAAAATTCAAGAAGAAAACACGCTCTCATTCGGTTTGTGTCTTATCCCACTGTGAGTGTAAAAGAAAAAAGACATGGCATAATCAGTGGAATGGCCACACGCTTTCGCCGAACGCACTTTGGAATGTACAAAGTGTCCTTCAGTTTTTTTGAGAGAGGTGATATTCCAACTATCGCCAAGGTGGTGCAGCGTTTGGAAGAGGACGAGACGCTACCGACCGTGTCCAGAACGACGATGCAGAGGATGCTGAAGGAGCTTGGCTCCATGTACAAGGAACGCTCTCGGAACGCATTTGTCACAGAAGTGGCGCACATTGTGCAATGTCGCCGCCAGTTTCTGCGGAGCTGCGACGCCAGATTCAAGTTGTGATGAGGACGATGAGATGAGAACCTTTCTAACAGGCTCGCGACAATCATTAGATGGTCCTTACAGGAAGGGATCATTCCGTACTGTTGCAGTGAGAGTAGCAAACATAAAAAAAACATGTTTTATTATGTCCGAAAATAAAACTTCGGGTCGATTGATTCAATGATTCACTCGTTATTGACTCAATGATTCACTTAAACTGATTGACTGAATGATTAAAGTAACTATTTGTTCTATACCCGTGGCGTTAACATTTAAAAAAAACCTTTGACTCATAGGAACAGGTGACACTAAATATAAATAGACAAAGCCGGGCCAGTTATTTTGGAACGGAAGTCGGCCCGTCCAAAAATAAAGAAAATAGATCATGATGGTACCAAGCGGCAGCTGCTATACAACTAAAACAGTTAATTAGTATAGTACACATTTTTCCACACAGGGGCCACTTGTCAGATTCACGGGAGCGACATTCGCGTAAGAACACGATTATGTACTGCGCTCTGTCGTGATTGGCTGAGGGCACCCGTACCTTCCACAGTACTGCCAACAGCTTGTGAAACGGAGTATAGAGTGAGGAATTGACCGCTGTCGCTGGCTGCGCATACCCAGCGTATCCGACCTGGGCGCGTGCGCCCCGGTGCGCCGATCACGCCGGACTATATCTAGGCCTTGCGAGAAATCGTTACATGCAAACTTGGATTGCCTTATTACCGTTCACACCACAGCACAAGGTACCACCGAAATGCAAAGAGTACGCAACGGGAGAGAACAGAATCACGCTGGCACAGTGTGAAAGTGATTTTCAGCAATTTATCTCCAGCAGTTGAAGTTACACATAGCTGGACGAAAAGTAGCTCATAGTGATTTTGCCAAAACTGTTTCTTTTACTAACCGCCACGGTGGTCCAGTGGTTATGGGGCTCGACTGCTGTTCGTGGCATCAAATCCCGGCTGCAGCGACCGCGTTTTCGAGGGAGACGAAAATGCTCGATGTCTGTATTCTTAGGTTTAGGTGCACATTCAAGGCCCCCCATTGATCAAAATTTCCGGAGCCCTCCACTACGGCTTCTGTCATAATCATATAGAGGTTTTGGGACGTTAAACCCCACAAATTAACAATTACGTACTGTGTTTTTACGACTGTACGAAAAATCTCAATCCCAGAGTAATTTCACCTAACGTTCTTGCATGATTTTCAGCAGGCGCCTGTGGTTCATACTACACATTCAGCTGAAGCCGTCAACGTTCCCGGTAAAAAACAGAGAGCACGTTTTCTGGGCGGAATTAAATTTCATGGTGGATGTATAGAAGAGTGATGCGAACCAATCTTTCGTTTGTTGTAGCTCTCTGCTCCATCTTTAGGCGTATAAGAGATGATAAAGAGCGCTCCGCTTCAGCTATGCTCACGGACAGAGTTGCCAGAATCTTCGGAGACGGCGCACCTCTGGCAACCGCTTGCATTGCGGACATGTTGCGCGTTTGTCGCTTCTCGCACTTCCACTTCGCAGCCCGTACTACCAACGCGCCTTGTAATTCCGAAGCTGAGGTCACGTTTTAATACGAAGGTGCAATCTCCTCAGCAATGGGAAGAGTGCCATTTCCGGGTATACTCTCTGTGTGGCACAAGGGAAGAAAGCATCTTCAAGGTGCGCCGATGCGTTTTAAACCACGCATTCAACTGGCCTATTAGTTCTCCAGAAAAAGCGGGAACACCGAAAGCCTGAAGTGCTCTTCAACGCTAGCCACTGGCACGTTATTTTGATGAAGCTGCCTACCTGTTACACGCGGCATTCTCATTTCAACAGGCGTGGTCTCGGCAGCCTTTAGAGAATCGTCGTATATTGTCACGCGCATTTCTTGTATCCGTTTTACTGCATTCGCTTTCTACCCACAAAAGACTGTCAGCAATGCTGGGCGCAGACCACGCCTCAGTGTTCGAGAAGCTTGGCGATTACAGTAGATCGTTTTGTTAAGATTGCACGCAGAACGCGGACTGTCCAGCTTAATCTAGAGCTTGCCCGACCACCAGTGATAAGGCTAGATAGTTTGATGCGTGCTGTATAGAAGACGGCGCGTCCCAACGATGACCAGATCGTCGACGGCCGACGCTCTGTTCGCCGCTATCAGTGCCAGTGTGTAGTCTGACCTTCAGTATCCCAGTGGGCGTAGTCAGGCTGATGATGATGATGATCCCGGCCACAAGTTCAGCCAAATAAAGAGTTTCTTCTTTGACACGCCTACTGCTGCCTTCGTTGACGTCAGGACCACGTGACATCTGGTGGAGGTGCTTCCTGGTTCATGTACCCAACGCCACCATCCAGCCGTGAGCCAAGCGCACATCGTGAAGAAGACATCGATGCCAACCTCGACGAGCGAGCAAGCCGCAGGCAGTGAGGGCTACCTCCAGAGTACGGGCCTCTACCCGATCAGACTCGGAAGACGAAGGGCACGACCACTACCGTAGAGACGATGACCACCCCTGTGCCGCCTGCACCGATCCTGCTCCGGCAACCTAAGGAGCCGCCAACTGACCGCGGCTCATCACTCGAAGACCCGGAGAGCTGGCTTGAGCAGTTTTGATGACGCGCGAAACGACAGGTGGACACGAGAAGGCACATATAGACACCACGTAGCTCTAAATATGTGCCTTCTCGTGTCCGTGTGTCGTTTAGCGCTTCATCAACGCTTTTCAAATGAATCACCAACAAGCCCACATTGCAACTCTCGTTGAACGGTTCGACCGCGTCACCATTTTCAACAACTGGCCAACGAAGACAAGTCGCGGCACGTTTATGTTGCCCTGCAAGATTCTGCTCGGACATGGTTCGAGAACCGAGAAGACACACTCCCGATCTGGGACCTTTTTCATGCCGCACTTCCGGAGACCTTCACAAGCGTCTTCCGGAAGGAAAGATCCGAAACCTTGCTGGAGAGCCGCGTACAGCTCCCAAACGAGAACGTCGGGATGTACACAAAAGAAATGACGCGCCTATTTCATCATGCTGACCCCGCTACATCTGAGGAGAAGAAGCTTCGCTTGCTGATGCGGTGAGTTAAGCAGAAACTGTTCGCCGGTCTTGTGCGCAACCCACCCAAGACGGTCCTGGAATTCGTCTCCCAGGCAACGACGATTAAAAATGCCCTCGAAATGCGTACGAGGCAGTACAACTGCTGCATTCCAACGACGAACTACGGGGAGGTTCAGTCATTTCAATCCGACGACTTGCGCGAGACTCTCCGAGCGATCGTGCGGGAGGAGCTGCGCAGGCTGTTTCCTTCGCCACAACCTCAAGTGGATTCGATCGCAGACATTGTCCGCGAGGAAGTTTGGCAATCACTCGGAATAGTAGAAGCACCACAGCCTCAACCGGAAGCTATGAGCTACGCCGCTGCAGTCCGCCGCCACGTTCACCCAAGGTCGCGTCATGACGCTGCACCACCACAGTTGCGCCGCCAGACTCCGGCGTCACCACCATCTATGCCATACCGCCCGCCAACCGGCCAGCGCTACGCTCCGAGGAAGACCGACGTTTGGCGTGCCCCTGACAACCGCCCGCTGTGCTACCACTGTGGAGAAGCCGGTAATACTGCCGCTGCCATCACGGCCAAATGAGCCTACGCGGCTTCGCCGTCAACGTACCGCCCCCCACAGTACGGCGAGCGAGCCATGCGACATCGCCGACGACTTGATCAGCACTGAACAGGCACCTCGACGGTCATCGCGTTCGCCATCTCCTGGACTCTACCGCTCCCCTCAGCGACGACAGCAGTACAGCAGCCCTAACCGAAGCCGTTCTGTGAGCCCCTATCCTAAAACTAAAGGCAGCAACCAGTGGAGGTGCGGTTGCTGTACGAAGAACTACCGAAGACCCTCCGCCGGCGACGACGCCGTGCCGAAACCTGAAGAACACGCAGCAAGCCGTAGAGAGCTCTGAAGTCGAAATTTTGCGACCAGAAGAAGACCTGACGAGGCAACGTTGAAGCGGTGGTACAAGCCATCGTAGCCGTGATCCGACGCCACGACCCAACCGCAACGCCAGGCGACGAACTAGCGACCTGGACGTTCTCATAGGCGGCCACAGCGTCACATCTCTCGTCCATACCGAAGCCGACTATTCCGTCATTATTGGGACGTTCACCGCGAAGTTGAAGAAAGTTAGGACTGCTTGGGAAGGTCGCGAATCCGGACAGCTGGAGGTCACCTAGTGAGGAATCTGCACAGCCAGAGTCGCTATTAACAACCGGATTTATCACGCAAGCTTCGTAGTCCTACAGCGTTGCTCTAGAGATGTCATCCTTGGTATGGACTTCTTAAGCTTCCATGGTGCAGTCATCGACCTGAGAACAAAGTCGATAACGCTATCCACAGAAAAAGCCGTACCGCCGTGTACACCGCCAAGACACCACACCTTGAATGTTCTCGAAGAACAAGTCACCATTCCGACTCGCTGAAGCGTGATCATTTTCTTCGGCACTCCGAAATCAGAGCACCTATTGGTCAACCGATAAATGGGTCGCAAGAGGAATCGCCGAGCTTCTTGGGGGGCAAAGCAACACTCCTGCTCACGAATTTCAGCAATGAGTACAAACGCGTGATGAAAGGCACGACAGTCGCTTACATAGAAGAAATTGTGGTAGCCACCAGTGCTTTCACCCTCAGCGAATCTCCCGATGAAATTCCAATGATCCAAGCTCCTCAACCAAGTTTCGACTTCAACCCGAGCCTTCCGAAGTGCAAGCAAGATGAGCTCAAATCTCTGCTTCTACAATTCAAGGACTGCGTTTCGTCGTCGTCAAGATTCATACAGACCCCAGTCGCAAAACATCGCATAATAACAGAGGAAAATACAAGACCACTTCGTCAGAGCCCGTACCGAGTTTCGATGCGAGGTCGCGAGGCCGTAAAGCAACAAGTCGACGAAATGCTACGTGACGGCATCATCCAGCCTTCCAAAAGTCCACGGGCATCACCCATGGTTTTAGGGAAGAAGAAGGACGGAACCCTACGTTTCTGCGCCGATTATTGTCGCCTGAACAAAATCACGAAAAAGGACATGTATCCTCTCCCACGTTTAGGCGACGCCCTCGATCGACTCCACAGCGCGAAGTACTTTCGTCGATGGACATAAAGAGCGGCTAATGGCAAATCGTGGTCGACGAGAGAGACCGAGAGAACACTGCCTTTATCACACCAGACGGCCTCTTCGAGTTCAGTGTACTACCCTTCGGTCTATGCTCGGCGCCTGCGACGTTCTAACGGGTTATGGATACCGTACTTGCAGGCTTAAAGTGGTAGACTTGCCTTGTGTTCTTGGACGACGTCGTTGTATTTTCTTCAAACTTCGACGAATATCTCCGGCGTCTTCAAGCTGTACTTCAAGCAATCAAAAATTCCGCACTCACCCTGAAGCCAGAAAAGTGCCGCTTCGCGTATGAGGGACTTCTGTTCATGGGCCACGTCATCAGCAAGTCTGGAGTTCGCCACGACCCACGGAAAACAGCTGCCGTCGCTGCCTTCCCGCCGCCCACCAACAAAAAGGCCGTACGCCGAATTCTTGGTTTGTACGCCGATTACAGACGCTTCCTCAAGGAATTTTCGCGCTTTGCCGAGCCACTAACTCAGCTCACGAAGGCCGACGTGGAATTCAGGTGGAAAACGGCGCAGGTTGAAGCATTTCAGCAACTGAAACGACGCCTGAAGACGCCTCCGATACTTGCGCATTTTGACGAATACGCCAATACGGAAATCCACACCGACGCAAGCAGCGTAGGGCTCGGTGCTGTTCTTGTACAGAAGACTAACGCAGAAGAAAGGGTTATCAGTTATACTAGCTGGTCGCTATCGAAGGCAAACGCCAACTATTCCACAACAGAAAAGGTGTGCCTTGCCATCATCTGGGCTACGTCGAAGTTTCGCCCCTACCTCTGTGGCAGGACCTTCAAAGTTGTAAGCGACCACTACGCCTTGTGTTGGTTAGCTAACTTCATTTCGTCTCGCAAGATGGAGTCCCAGACTTCAAGAATTCGACGTTAGCGTCGTTTCCAAGTACGGACGAAAGCACTCTAACGCCGACCGCTGGTATCGCGCCCCTGTCGACCCGTCGCCACAGGACCACCTCGATGATGACTGCTTCTTGGGAACCATAAGCGCCGATGACATCGCGGAAGGGCAGCGAGCCGACCAGGAACACGGGGGGCATTGTTGAATTCCTCGAGGGCAGGTCCGCCGTTGTACAGAGGACATTCAAGCGAGGACTGGCGCCGTTTTTCTTTCGGAACGGCGTTCTCCTCAAGAAAAACTTCACGCCACTTCGGGTCCACTATCTCCTTGTAGTACCTTCAGCGTTACGTCCAGAAGTGCTGGATGCTCTGCATGACGACCCGATGGCTGGACACCTTGGATTCTCCCGCACGCTTGCGAGGACACAAGAAAAATACTACTGGCCCCGCCTCACTCACGACGTCAACCACTACGTAACGACTTGCCGAGATTGTCAGCGACGGAAGACACCGCTGACTAGGCCAGCAGGGCTTCAGCCCATCGGCCGACCCCGCCAGCCCTTCCAGCAAATCGGCATGGACCTACCGGTGCCGTTCCCGACATCAAGTTCCGGAAACAAATGGATCGTCGTAGCCACTGACTACCTCATCCGCTACGCCGAGAGAAGGGCCCTGCCCAAAGGCAGTGCCGCCGAGGTAGCAAAGTTCTTCGTCGAGAACATCGTCCTGCGTCATGGTGCCCCAGAGGTCCTCATTGCCGACAGAGGTACGGCCTTTACGGCGTACCTAACTCAGGCGATCCTCAGGTACAGCCAGACAAGCCACCGCCGGACCACGGCGTACCTCCCACAGACCAATGGCCTGACCGAGCGTCTAAATAAGACCATCGCCGACATGCTGGCCATGTACGTCGACGTCGAAGACAAGACGTGGAACGCCATCCTTTCGTACGCGACCTTCGCATACAACACGGCCGTGCAAGAAACGACGCAGATGGCGCCATACAAGTTGGTCTACGAAAGGAATCCGGCAACGACGCTCGACGCCATGCTGCCCAACGTCGCTGACGAAGAAAACGTCGACGCCACCCTCTACCTACAGCGCGCCAAAGAAACCAGACAACTCGCCCGGCTGCGCATCAAGAATCAGCAGGCGACAGACAGCCGCCGTTACAACCTTCGACGACGCTTCGTGGAATACCAGCCCGGCGCCCGGGTTTGGGTGTGGACGCCGATATGCCGACGTGGACTTGGTGAAAAACTTCTTCGCCGATACTTCGGTTCATACAAGGTACTTCGACGTCTTGGCGCTCTTGACTACGAGGTTGTTCCGGACGGCATTACGAATTCTCAATGGCCCCGAGCACAACCAGAAGTCGACCATGTCGTGCGCCTCAAGCCGTTTTACGCGCAGTAATGAACCTGAACTGAAGACTGTACACTTTTAAATGCGAAGCATTTCTTAGCGAACTTCGGCGACTTTGAGCGTATCTATCTATCTATCTATCTATCTATCTATCTATCTATCTATCTATCTATCTATCTATCTATCTATCTATCTATCTATCTATCTATCTAGCCGCCTACGACTTTGGGCTCTCCTGGCCATATCGTTCATGGGATTTATACCAAATTTGGTATGGCATAACATGACTCTATGACTAACACGAATGACTGGTCATATCATGAAAATCATGACTAACTTGTCATGAAAAGTATTATTTACACGCCATGACCATAGTGCCCCTGAGGCCGTTTCCTTCATTTGATATATACAAAAATTGGTACGATGCGACATTTCTACATGACCAAATAAGTGACAGGTGGTAATATGGAAATCAGGACCTGCATGTCATGTACAACATGATTTACATGCCACGCTCATGGCGCGCTGACGGCCGTTTCGCTAGCTTGATACACACCAAATTTGGTATTGCGTGACGTGACTGTATGACGAACATACATTCGAAGTGGTAATATAGAAATCATGACATGTCATGTGCAACATGACTTGCATGCCACGCTCATGACGCTCTCGGGGCCGTTTCGCTAGCTTAATATGCACCAAATTTGGTATTGAGGGACGTGACTGTATGACGAGCATAAATGACAAGTGGTAATATGGAAGCCATGACATGTCATGTGAAACATGACTTGCATGCTATGCTCATGGCACCCCCATGGCCGTTTCGCTAGCTTGATATACACTAAATTTGGTATTGCGTCACGTGACTGTAGACGAACATAAATGCCAAGTCATAATATGGAAATCATGACATGTCATGAGCGACATGACTTGCATGCCATGCTCATCACACTCTCGTGGCCGTTTCGCCAGCTTGATATACACGAAAGTTTTAAGGCGAAGGCCTTTAATGTCTCATGCTCACGTCCGTCCGTCCGGTCGTCCGTCCGTTCCACCAGCCGTGCCCTGGCACGGTGCCATGTGGGCGCCGGGGCGCGCAAACGGACGCCGGTTGCGTTGGACTCTACAGCGCTCGCGCTTTACTTGCGTAGCGTCGCTGGGCCCAGCGTCTCTAATCATGAGAGGAAGGAGACGCGCGCATCACGTTCCATTCTTACCGACGCCGTCTCAGTGGGTACAGGCACCGTACAGTCGAGTTTCCCATTGTGACTGCAGCGCCAGAACGCAAAGCCTAGCGGATAAAAAAAGCAATAATGGGACGGGGTCGGTGAAAATGGAACGCCACGCACGCGTCTCCCTCCCTGCGTCAGTGGGCGGATTGCGGCCGTGCTACATGGGGGGACGCGTGCTCGCGTCTGTTTTCTGCGTGCCCCTTACGGCCAATATCAGCGAACTTGGGTCGGGGCAGTGCGAGAAACGCAGCTCCCTCTGGTCAGTGGATGGTGCGTTCGAGGAAAGCACTTTGGAATTGACAAAGTGTCCGTCAATTTAAACGCTGGAAAGCGGATGGCGTCTGCATGATGCTCAGAGCGCGAGAATACGAACGCATGCGAAACGGTGGCAGATTCGTCTCGCGTCTCGGTGCGATTCGAGGTAAGAAATTAAGCCAACATAAGTGGCAGGTGGTAACACGAAAATCTTGATATGCATGTCATCTACAATGCCATTTACATGCCACGCCCGTGGTGCGCTTGCGTCCACTTCGCTAGCTTGATATACGTCAAAATTTGTATTGCGGGACGTGACTGTATGAAGAACACAAATGACAGGTCCCAACATGTAAATAATGACATGCATATTATGTACAGCATGATTTGCTCCCTGTTGGCTGCTTCGCATCATATCGATTCCCACAGTGCGTGGGATGTGCCGGTTTTTTTGCTGTATCACTGTACATTCTTCCCTGTGCTTATTGATGATCGTACTTTCTTGATTTATTGTTGTTATTTATTGTTGCATGCATATTTCTCCCCGTGTTCTTTTTTAAGCATCGGGACGATGCTTTTTCACATGGGGACATCGCCACGCGCACTTCTTGTATTAGTCTTACTGCATTTGGTTTCCACCCACAAAAGACTGTCAGCAATGCTCGGCGCAGACCACGCCTCAGTGTTCGAGAAGTTTCGCGATTATAGTGGATCGTTTTGTTAAGATTGCACGCAGGACGCGGACCGTCCAGCTTATTCTAGAGCTTGCCCGACCACCAGTGATAAGGCTAGAAAGTTCGACGCGTGCTGCATAAAAGACGGCGCGTCCCAAGTATGAGCAGATTATCGACGGCCGACACTCTGTTTGCCGCTCTCAGTGCCAGTGTGTAGTCTGACCTTCAGTTTCCCGGCCACAAGTTCCGCCAAATAAACAGTTTCTTCTTTTACACGCCGACTGTTGCTTTCGTCGACGTCACGACCACGTGACAATATGTTATTAAAGCCAGATTCCCGCATCTGGAGCACTCCTAACTCGACCTCATCGACATACATCAAGGCGGCAGCCAGGTCCAGTGAGCTAGACTGAAGCAATCTCGAAAGCGGAAGTGTTCATACAGAAGACGACCTAGGTAGCAGTATGCGTAGGCAGCGTATGTGAATGGGGCGACTTCGCATGCCTAGGAAGCGACGCGCTCCGCAGAGTTCGGGCGGTGACACGAACTTTATCGACTATATATGCATGTCGGCTGCTAAAGTTTCGTCTTAAGCACTAGCGCTCGTTTCTCCCCAGGGGGAAAGATTCGCGGGTATACATTTCCGACGCTTTCCTTCAGGTGCCGGTAAGGTCGCTCTCGCGCAGTATCTTACTGTGCGAGCGAAACATCTCTTGTTTGTGATTGTGCCCCTACGGAAGGGTGGTAGTTGCTGTTGTAATGTTGAATCCCATACCAGCGATGTAACAACACGAAGGGGTTGATGCCAGCAGTGAAATTCCACCCACCCGCAACACAATGCAAGAAACAGACAACCGACAGACATGGATTGCTGCTGTGCGCAGTGCAGATCAAGTTAACTCGAGTTGCAGGCTCTGGCACTAGTCTTCGGAGAAATTGATTATGTGCAATATGCACTGAACAAGGCCGGAGTTCTTCCATCACTAGTGCACCGATCACTCGAAATTCTGTGAAGTACGAGGCCGCTGCCTGTTCGCACCAGCGTAATTGATTCAAAAAAGAGTTGAACGTAGTAGTTCGAGGTACACATGCTGTATCTGTGTACAGGGGCCATATCAATGCTGTGCGGTGAAATATTCTGTACAATTCATAATGATTCACAGGCCAGGCAAGAAATTAAATCTTGATAACCTTCGACCTATTTCCCTGACATTCTGTATAGGAAGGTTATTAGAGCATGTCATTCTCACTCGCCTGACAAATTATATGGAAGACAATGAGCTCTTTCCCCATACGGGCAAAACTGTCCACACAGGTCATTATGCTTAAGGTTAAACATCAAATAATCGATGGAGGTGTCACTACACGAGATACGAAGGTTAGAGTCGGCTTAGATCTTAAGAAGGTCTTCGATGATACATCACACAAAGCTATACTTGCCAATCTTCAAGAGTTGGGGGTAGGAAAAAGAGTCTACGATTATATAAAATACTTCCTTACTGACCGGACCGCAAGAATAATAGTAGGCGATACAGAATCCCAAGAGTTTAGTCTGGGCAGCAAAGGAACGCCGCAACGTTCAGTCCTATGCCCCTTTCTTTTTAACGTGGCCATGATAGGTCTCTCTACCACACTGAAGGCAATTCCAGGACTCCATCATAGCCTCTATGCGGATGACATTACCTTATGGATAGCAGAAGGTAGTGACGGACACATAGAGGGAACTTTACAAACCACAGTGAATATTGTAGAAGAATCTGTCACCCGTGGTGGATTAGAATGCTTACCGAAAAATCTGAACAGCTTTTCTACAACCCGACATGTAGAGGTCGGAAAAGTACCACAGATAAGCCTAACATTAAAGTCTATGTTGGAAACAAGGAAATACCTACGGCCCAAAGCATAAGAATTCTGGGACTCCGACTCAGCTCGAACGGGCATAACGGAGAAGCGATAAGATCACCTGAAACCAGTGCGCAGCAAGTTATGCGTCTACTCAAGCGAATTGCAAACCGGCACTATGGTATGAAGGAAACTAATATGATGAGACTGGTACAGGCTTTTGTCATCAGTCGTATTGTATATGTGATTCCGTACCTCAGACTGCAAGTGGTTGAAAAAGAAAAGATTGACAGAATCACTCGACGAGTTTTCAAACAGGCGATCGGACTTCCGATAACTACCCCTAATGAGAAATTACTTAAATTAGGGCTTCACAACACGTCAGAAGAGCTTATAGAAGCCCAGAGAATCGCACGTTGTTAACGAATGACGCACAGTAAAACAGGCAGAAATATATTAGAGGAACTGACATAAACCACAAAAATCAATTTGGCACCAAAAAGGATATCCCTTATGAGATAAGAAAATGTTTACTAATCTGCACCCCGACTATCATCAGGCAAGGAGAGCAGAAAGAGCGAGAAATATCCATAAGAACTTAAAGGATTTACCGGAAACAACATACGTAGACGCGGCCAAATACAAAAGAAATGACAACATGACTATAGCAGTAGTGGACTACAAAGGAAATCATAAGGTCAGCGGCTCGGTAAGAACGAGCTTTGAAAAAGAGGCGGAGGAAGCAGCTATTGCACAGGCCATAGCATCCACCTCGACTTCTCTAATCGTGAGCGACTCGCAGACGGCTGTGAGAAACTTTGCACGAGAGCGAATATCGCAAATAGCACTAAGAATATTGGCTAAACACGGACTAGCGAACAATAGATATAGTCTGGGCACCCGCTCACTCCACTTTACTCGGCAATGAGGCTGCACACCAGACAGCTCGAGGACTCACAAACCGAGCTTCTGCATTGCCCTGGTCGAGCTGGCCGGATGATGAGAGATTTGAACGGATGACCACTTACAGAGAAATCACGCAGTATTATAGGTTAATCAGCAGAACTTATCCTCCAGCGCACTCATCATTGAACAAACGACAGGCGGGGGAGTGGCGCCTACTTCAGACACATGCGTTCCCTATTCCTATAACGATGCATTACTGCGCGCCGGAACCTCATTCGGAGAAATGTAAATTCTGAAATAACAGGGCGGACTTCAGCCACATGCTATGGGCGTGCCCGGAGGCCCCCCATGAGAGGCGAATTCCCAGACGGGCGTGGATGGAAGCCGGCACTCCTCAGCTCAGACTCAAAATTACAAGCCCGCTTAATACGGCAGGCCGAAGACGCCGCCAGGGCCCACGGGATCATGACCGTCGTCTAAGTTGGGTCCCCCCCTCCTCTGAAAGGGGGAGGGGATCGTTCTGCCAATTGAATAAAGTTTTTTCATCATCATCATCGTGGCAAAATTACTAATGTCTGTTCTCGCTGTTCCTTGGTAGATATAAACTGTCAATCACCTGTGGCACATACCCGCCCGTCATATACGTGTATGTGTCACATGTGTCTGGTGGAAAGGGTTTGACCACGTACGCGACGGGATTCTCACATTATTCATCTCATGACCAGCGAGTCATATTCTTCAAACCATCTTACCCTCCCCGAATAATTTTGGATTACCCCAAGTAAAGGGGCTGATAACGAGCGCACCCAGACGTAGGCGGATCTATATATATATATATATATATTCAGCAGGAAAGTTCAGTGGGTTCGGTCTGTGTAAGAAAAAAACGGGTGCACGTACGAGAAAGCAATACTTTTATGCCTTACGTTTCGGCCGTGGCACGGCCTTCGTCGGCCGTGGCACGGCCTTCGGCACGGCCTTCGGCACGGCCTTCTCTGACGAAGGCCGTGCCACGGCCGAAACGTAAGGCATAAAAGTATTGCTTTCTCGTACGTGCACCCGTTTTTTTCTATATATATATATATATATATATATATATATATATATATATATATATATATATATATATATATATATATATATAGATAGCCGTCCTTGACTTGTGAAACGCACTTCGCCCTGACAGGATGACCCCATCTACGCTTAACGGATATTGTCACGCGCGCATATTCGAGAGTTTTAGTTTGGCGTTTTTACGGCCCGCTCCGCTCCGAGTTGGCCCGCTAAGCCGCAGTGGAGCGGCAGATGATTTTCTCGTTTTAGTTGTGCGTTGTCGGCAGCGGGACTAGCGTAGCGGATCCTTAGCAGCTACGGCACCCTCTGGTGATGTTCAGCGTCGCTAAAGAAAAAGAGAAAAACATTTAGTCGCATTTAAAAACCGATATGAGAACGTATGAATTTATTTGTTCACGGCGTATTTAGAAGTGCGCTTTAAATATGTTGGCGGTGTATATTTTCTTTACAGAGAAGCAAGCACTGACTTGATAATAGCCACCCGAAAGCCAGCAAGGTTGCGTACCAGATCCATTGCAACCCTTCCTTGTTTTGTTTGCTCTTTTGACGCGAGTGCCGTGGCGCCGTTTTTGTCTTCACCATTTAAACCATTCAAGCTGCACGCACGAGAGAGGGCGCGCGCTTCGTCCCCCTTCCGCTTGCGAAAACGGCAGCGACGCTCCGCTTAGGCAGCCCGTAAGCGGAGCGGGAGCCTCGCTCCGCTAACCCGCTTACGGCCGTAGCGGAAGGCGCATGCGCACTCGCGTTCCTCTCCGCTTAGCTGCTGAGCGGAGCGTAAAAACGACAAACTAAAACTCTCTATTATTTCACTTTTACTGTATTCGGTTTACGCCCACAAAGACTCAGGAATGGTCAGCGCAAGCCGCGCCTTCAGTGCTCGAGAATCTTCACGATTATTGTAGATCGTTTTGTTGAGATTACGCGCATAAAGCGAATATTACAGCGTCGTCTGGAACTTACGTGGCCGCCAGCAATTACGCTGGAATGTTTGGTAGCACACGTATAAATGCCGACGAGTGTCACCGCTTGTCCGTTGATCGACGGACGACGCTCTGTTCGCCGCAATCAGTGCCAGTGTGTATTGCTGTAATCTGACTTTCCCTTTACCGGCCACGAGTTCGGCCAAATAAACAATTTAATCTTGGACATAACGACTACTGCCTTCGTCGACGTCACGACCACGTGACATCTGGTGGAGGTGCTGCTTCGTCCATGCTCCGGACGCCCCCCGCGAAGCGCCTGACCCAAGCCCAAGCCGCGAAGGAGATGCCGTAAAGGATAACCCTGTTCGTCACACCAGCCGCAGGCAGCAGGGACTACAGCCAGAGCACGCGCTCCTGCCGAAAACACCAGGCCAACGAAGACATTGACTTCAACCGGAGCCACGATGACAACACCTGCGCAGCCTACACCCTTCCTGCTTTAGCAGCCCAGGGAGCCGGGGGTCATTCCGGGGGTCATCGTGTGAAGACCCGGAAAGCTGGCTGGAAGAATATGACCGGGTTTCCGTCTTCAATCATTGGAGCAATGAAGAAGGCTGAGGAACGCGTATTTCGCCTTAGAAGACACCGCTAGAATGTGGTTCGAGAACCAAGAGTCGACCCTAACATCATGGGACGGTTTCCGAACCAGGTTCCTGGCTATCTTCGCTAGCGTCGTCCGCAAAGAGAGGACCGAAACTCTGCTTAAAACCCGCGTCCAGCTCCCCAACGAAAGCGTCATGCTCTTCACGGAAGAAATGACTAGTCTCTTCCGCCACGCAGCGCCCCAATGCCTGAAGAGAAGAAAAGAAAGTTCGCCTCTTCATGCGAGGAGTTAAACTGGAGCTTTTTGCGGGACTGATGCGGAACCCTCCGAACAGTGGTCAAAAATTTGTCTCGGAAGCGACGACCATCGAGAAGAACCTGGACATGCGCAACCGGCAGTACAATCGCCGTTCGACGCCACAGTTCACCGATATCCAAGGGCTCTGCTCCGCCGACCTGCGCGAAACGATCAGAGTGATCGTGCAGGAATAGCTGCGAAAATTGCCTCCATCACAGCCCCAAAGGATTCTATTGCTGACGTCGTGCGCCATGAGATCCAGCAATCCCTGGGCGTTCCTCAGCAAGCAGAGCCGCAGCCACAGGCTCTGAGCGACGCTGCTGCTGTCCGCCGTCCCGCTACTTCTCCCCGCCCTCGTCAAGACGCCACTCCAGCGCAGTTCCGTCGCCAGACACCACCACCGCCACCATCGACGTCATACCGCCGGCCAACCGGCCAGCGCTACGCGCCAAGGAAAACCGACGTTTGTCGCGCTTCTGACAACCGCCCTCTCTGCTACCACAGTGGGGAGGCCGGCCACACATACCAGCGCTGCCAGTACCGACAGATGAAGATGCGTGGTTTCGCCGTCAACGCGCCGCGTCCACAACCATGTGAATGACCTCGCGACATCGAGGACTACATCACCGGAACCCAGTGGCAACAACGACCATCATCCCGTTCACTGTCACCCAGCCGCTACATGTCGCCGCGCCGTCGGCAGTACACCGGCCCAACCCGGGGCCGGTCTCCTAGCCCGTATCCGGAAAACTAGGGGCAGTAACCAATTGAGGTGCGGTTGCTGTACGATAAACTAACGAAGACTCGTCGCCGACGACGACGCCGCGACGAAACCCACTGAACACGACACGAAGCAGACAGAGCCTTGTCGACGAACCCTCGCTGTCCAAGGAAGACGTGACGACGCAAGCATGGTTGCAGCGAAACTAATCGACGCAGCCGTGATCCGACGCCGCGACCTAACCGCCACGCAAGGCGACGGACTAGCGACCTCGGCGTTCTCATTGACGGCCACAACGTCACCGCTCTCATCGACACTGGGGTCGACAATTCCGTTTTCAGTGGGCCATTCGCAGCCAATCTGAAGAAAGTAATGACCGCTTGGAGTGGACCCGAAATTCGGACAGCTGGAGGCCACCTGATAACGCCGATTGGAGTCTGCATGGCGAGAGTCACCATCAATAGTATTGTAAAGTAGGTGCGCTGAGCGAAATGCACAAACAAATGACGGAGCAAGAGCACAGGACGGTTGGTGCGCAAACTTTCAACTGTTTATTTTCGCAAATGCACGTCAAAGAAATACACAAAAACATTGAAGATAACAACACTGTGTTACCACGTGTTGTTCATGGAAGCAAGGCATTTTTGGCTATCAGTTCCGCGTGTGTAGTCTGAACTAATCTAGCGGTTCTCAATAAAGTTAACAGCTGCCTCACTGAGGACAATAGATGGAGAGCTCACATGATTGTGCGATTTAAACATGAAGTATGCCTCCATAATTTTGCGAGTTCTTTTAGAGCTGCCGTGCGCCAACGTCTGCGTTTGGTTAAAAATGGGATTGCATCCGCATCTTGCACAATGAGTAAAGTGTCCTGGTGATTGCTGCATATCTGTGGCGTACCTATGCTCTCTTAATCTTGTGTTTACGCAACGCCCCGTCTGCCCAATATAGCATTTTCCGCATGTAAAAGGAATTGTAGACTATGCCCTTGTCACATTCTAAATATTTGTTAACATGCTTGATGGTGCACTTTTTTACGAGGCGTTGTTTCAGAGGAACCATTAACTTGTTTACAAAGGCCTTTAAGCTTTAAAGGGGCAGAAAAAACAACTTTTGCGCCATGCTTTTCCGCGATCTTTTTAAGAGCATGAGAAGTCTTCTGCATATATGGAATTGCACATAAGTTCCTACTTGGCTCGTTTTCTTTCCGTGTATTCTTGCTGCCAAGCAAACTTTAGGGGCCGTTTCAGCTACCGAAGCTATTAAAGACGCCGGGTATCCGCTGTTCTTAAGCTTGTTGGCTTGCTGCTCTACGTGCATTTCTTTGACGTGCATTTGCGAAAATAAACAGTTGAAAGTTTGCGCACCAACCGTCCTGTCCTCTTGTTCCGTCATTTGTTTGTGCATTTCGCTCAGCGCACCTACTTTACAATGCCCTACCAACTAGCCCAAATTGAAGCTTTGCTCACCATCAATAACCGGACGTATCCTGCGAGCTTTGCAATCCAACAGCACGGCCCCAGGGATGTGATACTTGGAAT
Organism: Rhipicephalus appendiculatus; assembly: GCA_030522465.1. Taxonomy (NCBI): domain Eukaryota; kingdom Metazoa; phylum Arthropoda; class Arachnida; order Ixodida; family Ixodidae; genus Rhipicephalus; species Rhipicephalus appendiculatus. The sequence goes on from JALIZH010015616.1 coordinate 78,927, forward strand.
GGACATCCTAAGTGACCACGGCGCCGTGATCGACCTGAGGTCTGAGTCGATAACACTAACCTCAGAAAAAGTGCTCCCGCCCCACGCGACGCCAGGAAACCATGCATTGAATGTGATAAAAGGGCAGGTGACCGTACCGCGATTCTCCAGGATCATTATTTCCGTCGGCACCGAAAACCCGCGAACCTTGAAGGCGTCATCGAGGGCGATCAGCACCTACTCCTAAACCGTCAGATTTGCGTCGCACGAGGTATAGCCGTGCTGCGTGACGGTAAAGCAAAGGTAGTGCTGACGAACTTCAGCCACGAATATAGGCACCTCAACTTTGGTACGGCGGTCGCCAACATCGACGAATGCGTGGCCGCCAGCAATGCTTTCGCCCTCTTCGATGCTGCCGAACCTGCTTTGACGAATCGAGGTCCCGCACCAGATTTCGACGTGAACCCGAGCCTTCCGAAGGTCAAGCAAGACCATCTCAAAGCCCTGCTCCTGCAATTCGAGGAGTGCTTCTGGGCGTCGTCGAGAATTCGCCAGACCCCAGTCGCTAAACATCGCATCATAACAGAAGAAAATGCCCACCAGTTCGACAGAGCCCACACCGAGTTTCGACGCGTGAACGCGAGGCCGTCAGGAAACAAGTCGACGAAATGATACGCGACAACATTCAGCCGTCCAAGAGGCCGTGGACGTCACCCGTGGTGTTCGTTAACGTGCACGGAACCGTACGTTCCTACGTCTATTATCACCGCCTGAAGAAAATCAGGAAGCAGGACGTCCATCCTCTCCCACGCCTAGACGACGCCATGGTGTGATGTTGTTATTGGGGCAGGACCGCTCCAGAAAGATCCATACAGTACGCCAGTGCACAAAAACACGTTCACACTTATATTACAACTTCACACATGGACAGACGGCACTAACACTTAATGGCACGCGAGCTAAACACATATATCGGCTTGCACTAATAATGTCTGAGCAAATAGCGTCTCTCGCCGTGTAGTAGCCGTGGACAACGACGCCGGTCGCTCGGAGACGGTGCGCCGCCTGGCTCGTTGGCAGCCCTCAACGGGGTCGGCTCTCGCCCTGCTCCGGCCCTCTGCCGCAACAGCAACAGTACACGCGCTTGGGGCTGGTTGCTCAGCAGCAGCACACGGCCACCGCGTCTCGTCCCGGCAGCACACCGAGGTCGCGCCAGCCCGTGTGACGGCAGCAGTAACGGTGGCCCACAGCGGGGACACGAGCAACCGCTGTGGACGGCAGCGCGGTCAGCGGCCCCTCGCCTGCTCCCTGGGCCAGTCGCCCAGCTGGAATGCAGGCCTCGTTTGCTCGGTCGTCGGTCTCAGGAACGGGAACCACCGCGCACTGCCTGGTCCCTGGGCCAGTCGCCCAGCCGGAGTCCTGCTCGGCCACGAACGCTGCTCCGCCTCGAACACCACCGTCGCGCACTGCCGAAGGCACGGGTCTCGCACCCTCGAGGCCACGCTTCGCGAGCTGCCGACGTCGTCTTCTTCGGCCCCGCACGGCACATACGCGCACAATCGCACTTTGCCACCGCGCGGCACATCATTTTCGTTCATCAGTTTCGGTTTCGCGTCCCTCGCACCCCATATTATACCCCCCTTTTTTCAGAAAGTTGATTACTATTCTAGCACAAGGGCGCGGGGCGAAACAAATATTCTCTGCACTGTAAATTGGCCTGAGTGTTCACATGGACACAGTAACCGAATTCTACAGAGCACTGTATACAGTTTAGTTAGGCTACTACAGTACAAGTAGGTTTGTGCGTGTCGCCACTACTAGCCTACTAATTCACGACTAAGGGCTCGTGATGCCAATGGCCAAGTTATAACTTGCTACATGAGAAGGCCATGTCTTGTCCTTTTTTTTTGGTATTGTCTTGCAAGGGATTGCGGGTGCTGCGCAACGTGCACTGGCTTTTCGGAGGTCAGACGAAGGGAACACTCCACGAGCGCCGTTTTCCCTGGTAGTTCAGGAAAAATCCCTGCATACTCCGGAAATAGCGTCTGCAGACTGCGAACTTGTTCAGCATTGAGGTGCGCGGATAGCTTGCCATCCGTTCTGAACTGTGTGCGGTACAGGCTCAACATTGGCATTTCTTTTACTTCCTCCTCCTCTTCGGCGAAGTTTTCGCTGATTTCTGCAACGACTGATGCCTGTTGTGGTTTTGTAGGCTCACGCTCTTCGTACTTTTTGAGCATGTTTATACGGAAAATCTTGTTCTTCCTGGACACATCGATGACGTAATCAACATCATTTTTCCGTTCGCCGACGTAGAACGGCCCTTTCCACTGCATTAAAAGCTTGTTGGGGTCAGTCGGCAGCAGAATTAAAACCTTGTCGCCTGGGCATAATTTTCTGGGGCGACTTTTTCTGTCGTAATAGGTTTTCTGCTTGGCACGAGCCTTCTCCAGCTGTTCATGGGCTGTCTTGCACGTCTCTTCGAGGCGATTGCGCAAATCGAAGACGTATGTATAAGTCGTCCGGGTTTCCTAGTTAAGTCCTTCGTTTGTCCATAGTTCTCGCAGAACGGTCAGAGGTCCTCGCACGTGGCGACCGTAAATAAGTTGGAACGGTGAGAACCCGAGACTTGCCTGTGGGACTTCCCTATATGCGAAGAGCAGTGGGGCGAGGTACCTATCCCAAGATCGAGGCCTCTCTTGGCACATCCTCTTGAGCATTGTTTTGAGGGTCCCATTAAACTTCTCCACAAGCCCATTCGCCATCGCATGATATGACGTCGTCTTTAGCAGCTTCACAGATAGCAGCCTGCTAACCTCTTTCATCAATTCTGAGGTGAAACTTGCCCCTTGGTCAGTGACCATTTCCTTTGGCAAGCCGAGGCGGGAAAAAATCTCTATCAATACTTTCGCAACGTGGACTGCATCGATTGCGGGCAGTGCTACAGCGTCAGGGTAACGTGTCGCAAAATCAATTAGGGTCAGCACATATCGCTTCCCACGGTCCGATCTTGGAGAAAATGGGCCGATTAGGTCAACCGCGACCCTTTCAAACGGTGTCCGGATAAGAGGCATGTTGCCTAGTGGTGCCACTCCTACTTTTCCTTTAGGGCTTGTTCTCTGGCACTTGTCGCAAGACTTAACGAAGCGCTTCACGTCTCCGTTGAGCTCCGGCCAATAGAATTCTTCCAGGACACGATCAGTTGTTCTTTTTATGGCTTGGTGTCCTGCCATGATGCTTCCATGGGTAATGTCGAGTATGCCTTGCCGGAACGCCTTCGGAGTGACCACCTGCTTAAACGTTCTACCAGTAGCAAGGCGGTAATGACGATAAAGCAGTCCCTTATCCTCAATGATCTTGTAGCTGTGGCCCTTCCCTGATTTAAACTCTCTGTTGACCTTAGCGAAGATAGCTTTCAGGGTCGGGTCCTTTAGCTGCTCCTCAACGAGTTGTGCTCTTGTGAAGTCTGGTAAGAGAGATGTGGAGACGTACAACGCCTTGATCGTCTCTTGCCTTTGTTGCTTGGACTTGGCTTTCACCACGCTTGAAGAAACGGACGAGTTGACAGGTGACTTGGTGGTATGAGCTTCCAACGGTAACCCGTCCACCTGGGTACGAGCCGCCTGCTTCCAGTCAGTGTCTGGGTCATACGGTCCTCTGACGCCTGGATGATTTCCCAGCACAAGGTCATACAGTGGTTGATCCATGCAAGCCACTTTCAGCATCCCTGTGAAGTACGGCGTGTTGACTTGCACAACCGCTTCCGGGAGATGGCTAGTTGACCCATCTAGCAGAACGATGCTGATCTTCTTGCCGGTCAAACAGACATCAGGAACGAGTTCCCGTCGGACGATTGCCGTGTTGCATCCCGTGTCGCGTAGTACTCGAACCTCTCTTTCTAGCAGTAGACCTTCGACCACGGGCATCCCGTCGACCAGGAAACGTACGGCGTCCTGCAAGTTCTCATCGTCGTGGCGACGCAGGCAAGGCGTCTTCCCTCCTGGACGTTTGGATGGCTTCCTAGGACGAGCCCGGGTAGGCTCCGATTCGGTACATGCGCAGGAAGAACTCGGTTTGTTGTCCCCATGCTGGTTTCGACAAGTCTCTGCTGCGTGTCCAGTCTTTCCACACAACTTGCACTTTAGCATCTGCTTAGGTGGAGTGCGGCAATCAGGAGCTAGATGTCCGAAACGATGGCACAGGATACACTTGAGCTGTGGTTTCCCCGACGTTTCGGTAGGCTTAGCACCGGAATCCTTCACGCTTTCGGTACTTTTTCCTAGATTAGGCAGACTCTGCGCCTCGAGACAGCGATCCGTCAAGCTAGCGAGTTCATCTAGCGACTTACATTCTCGCTCTTTTAAGAAAACAACGAGCTTCGGATGGCAAGAAAGCAAAAATTGCTCAGCGATCACGTGATCCCTTAGACCATCGAAGGTTTTGGGCACGTTAGCCATGTCGATCCAATGGTCGAAGTAGCTGGTGATTTTTGCTGCGAACTGTCGTCCAGTCTCGCCATCTGCTGCTCGCGCTTTCCTAAACTTCTCTTGGTAGCCTTGAGCCGTGAATTGAAATCTCTGCAGTAGAGCTTTCTTTACCTTCTGGTAGTCAAGCGAATCAGCGGCAGTCATACGACCGATTACAGTTAACGCGTCACCAGTCAGGCACATGCTCACTGCAAGACCCCATTTTTCTTGAGGCCAATCCTGCCCTGTCACTACGCGCTCAAATCGCTTAAGATACGCGTGCAAATCATCGCGCTTCTCATCAAACAAAGCTTCTGCGGATTGATGGGTGAGGAGGTGCTGGGCGCACGCAAAGCGTCAGTCGCTGCTACTGGCATATTCTTAGCTCCTTCCTGAAGCTTTAGCTTTAGCTGCAGAATCTCACGCTGCCTCTCGTCAGCTTCTTTGGCTGCATCTCGTTCCTCGGCACGCTCATCCCTTAACTTAGCCTGTTGGGCCGCAATCCATTTGTTCAGCTCTGCACACGAGAAGCCTAGTTGGAGCCCTATAGCAGTGAGTTTCTCTAGTGAGTCCATGGTGCAGTATGAACGTGTGTCTGCACTCGAGCGAACTGTGCTCTTTCACTGGTTTAACATGCGAATCCTGGCAGGCTCGCCAGTTTGTGATGTTATTGGGGCAGGACCGCTCCAGAAAGATCCATACAGTACGCCAGTGCACAAAAACACGTTCACACTTATATTAAAACTTCACACATAGACAGACATGCACTAACACCTAATGGGCACGCGAGCTAAACACACATATCGGCTTGCACTAATAGTGTCTGAGCAAATAGCGTCTCTCACCGTTACTGCTGCCGTCACACGGGCTGGCGCGACCTCGGTGTGCTGCCGGGACGAGACGCGGTGGCCGTGTGCTGCGGCTGAGCAACCAGCCCCAAGCATGGCGAGGGCCGACCCACGCTGAGGGCCGCCAACGAGCCAGGCGGCGCACCGTCTCCGAGCGACCGGCGTCGTTATCCACGGCAACTATACGGCGAGAGACGCTATTTGCTCAGACACTATTAGTGCAAGCCGATATGTGTGTTTAGCTCGCGTGCCCATTAAGTGTTAGTGCATGTCTGTCCATGTGTGAAGTTGTAATATAAGTGTGAACGTGTTTTTGTGCACTGGCGTACTGTATGGATCTTTCTGGAGCGGTCCTGCCCCAATAACATCACACATGGATCGACTCCACAACGCGAAGTATTTGTCGTCGATGGACCTCAAGACCGGCTATTGGCAAATCGAAGTCGACTAGAGAGACCGAGAGAAGACTGCCTTTATCACACCAGACGGCCTCTTCGAGTTCAACGTAATGCCCTTCGGTCTTTGCTCGGCACCTGCGACGTTCCAAGGCTCAATAAAACCGACTGGTGGGCTAGTTGGTACTGCATTTCTTATGTTTCAGCGCAAGGAGGCACGAACACGACAGAGAAGACACAAGGACACGGCGCTACTAACAACTGAGGTTTATTGCACACGGTAACAGCATAAATACCGATGCACAAGAAAAAGGGAAAAGGTGTCAACATCACCTTCGCACCAACACATTGCTTTACGGCCACATCGCCACCGCTACCGCGACAAGAATGCTATCTCTTTTATTGAGATAGCAATTATATGGACACTCTCGGCTGATTTTCGCCGTCGCCGTATCTCGACGCCGTCATTTCCCGGATATGTATATGCATGTGTATATAAAAGAATGCATAAAGAAAAAAATAATCAGAAAAAAAGTCCAAACCACGTGACCAGGTATTCGAACCAGCGACCCCTTGCTCCGCAGCCTGGTGCGCTATCCAACGCAGCCACATGCCATGCCCGTGCCAGCGATATAACGGCGAACTATTCACATGCACCATTTGCCGCTCGCGGTACGCAGATCTCTGAACAGCCTGAGCGCATTTTCTATCACGAAACGGTTTTACAGTTTCTTTCAGATTGAAAACTGTCCTTGAGACGCGCACGAAAAAGTGGCTCCCTTCTGTGGCACTCATGATGTAGAAGGCAAAAAGAAAGCACACCGGGCACACTTGGCGTCAGACGCCACCGCCTGACAGGAGACGCAGAGGGGTCATTCCACGTGCCGCAGTTTAAAAGTATCAAACGGCGTCGAAAAGTCATATAATCATATAATTAATCCTTGGCCAATCCCCCCTGAGTGGGTATGAGCCATTTCAGAGGCAACAACAAGAGCGTCGGCTTCTGCATTGTGGACACTCGCAGCGCGTTGCTCAAATACAAACACGTAACCACTGCGACCGTTGTTAGTTCACGCCAGGGGCGTAGCCGGAAATTTTTTTCGGGGGGGGGGGGGGGGGGGGCACCTCGATGATTTCAGGGGGGGGCACCTTCTTGAAATGGCCATTTTTCGCTATGTATGCCATGGCGAAAAAAATTTCGGGGGGGGGGGGGGCACGTGCCCGGTGTGCCACCCCCTGGCTACGCCACTGGTTCACGCTTGTCCTGTGTATACCTATGCGTCCTTTTTGAGCGTTCTTCTTTGTGCTGCGGCGGCGCGTTGCAAGTATCGAGCTGCTTGTTGTTCTGCGTGGGACAAATTAATTTCTTGCTATCGCATTCATTGCTTCGCCCTAGCTGCGGCGGCTACCCCATGCAGCTGCTGACGGCGGTGGCAGGTGTCAACATCACCTTCGAACCAACACATTGCTTAACGGCCACAGTGCCGACGGCATTACGAACTCTCAACATCGCCGTGCGCGACCTGAATTCGTCCATGTCGTGCGCCTCAAGCCGTATTACGCGCGTTAGCGAACCTGAGGACTGCACTTATTGCTTTATTATTGTACTTTCTTTCTTTATTGTTGTGATTTATTGTTGCATCTATGTTCCCCTTGTTCTTTTTCAAGCATCGGGACGATGCTTTTATAGAGGGGGGGGGGGGCATTGCCACGCGTTTTTCTTATTTTTCTGTACTCGGTTTTCGCCCACAAAGACTGTCCGCATGCTCAGGGGAAACCGCGCCTCATTGTTCTAGAAGCTTCACGATTATTGTAGATCGTTGTGTTAAGATTGCGCGCAAGACGTGAACACACGAGCTTATTCCAGAGCTTGCGCGACAACCAGTGATCAGGCTAGAATGTTCGACGCGTGATGTATAAAAGCCGGTGCGTTTCAACGATGATCATATTATCGATGGCCGACGCTCTTTTCGCCGCTTTCAGTGCCAATGTGCATTGCTGTAGCCTGACTTTCAGTTTCTTGGCCACAAGTTCAGCCAAGTAAAAAGTTGCTTCATTTTCACACCGACTGTTTCCTTCGTCGACGTCACGACCACGTTACAAGCGACTAGATCATGACCCAACAAACGAGTTCGAAGCTGTTGTCTGTGAAACTCTGAGTGCCCTCTTCAATGATGAAGAAATCAGCTACAGCACACTATAATCCATAATACCGCTGAGCCCAGTAGCTGGCAGGTTTTACCTGCTTCCCAAAATTCGTAAGATAGATAATCCCTGTAAACCAATCATTTCTGGAATTAGAACAGTGACTTAGAACATTTCCCGTTATGTAGACAGCCTCATCAACACCATTCCGTCCACATTTTCTTCTGACATTAATGATACGAATCACTTTTTATTAGATATTCTGGGCCTCAAAACTCGGTTCTCGTTACGTTAGATGTTACATCGCTATATACAATTATTTCTCACTTAGATGGCAGTGAGGCAGTTCTGTGCGCGTACAACAATTGCGACGCCGAGAAACCAGTTTGCGCATCCACGTTAGCTGCGTTGCTTAGGCACATTCTATAACTGATGGCGAATTCCACTGGTCGAGCGGGAGCAAGTTTTTTTGCTCCTCGGCCGAGAATCTGCATTCCACTGGTAGATTCGGAGCAAGTTCGCGTTCTCCACTGGCGGGTTCGGAGCAACCCACTCCGCGACGGAGCGTTCCGCGTTGCTCCGTCTTGGAGAGGCGGATTTCGCCGGAACTCCGCAACGCGGTGTCGTCATTTCCGGCACAGTCGGACAACTCGGCTGTTTTTGGCGTTTTTCGAGGCGGTGTCTGGTCACCCTGTGCACTTGTTTACATTGTGTCGTCTGTTGCTATTTGCTCTGAGCGATAGCAAGAGCTCAAGTTCTGACAGTATTAGCAGCAGCGATGTCGACGAACTGTACGTGCTCTACGAAATGGTGTTTAAAGAAATGTTCCCTGGCCCGGTGTGCGCACGCCCAAAGATAATCGGCTATGTCGAAGAAGTTCAGGAGCCGGTTTACGTGACGTATGCATACACAATTTCCGGAGCGACCGCGCGAGGAGCATTCACGTGTTCCACTGGCAGATTTGGCTTGGTGCAATCCGAGTGCTCGTTCCAGGATTTCGGCGACTGCTCCGGATCTCCCAGTGGAATTCGCCATTATTAATTTTGAGTTTTACGGCACACATTACCTAAAAGTTAGCGGTACGTCTATGGCAACAAGAATCGGAGCAAACTATGTGAATATATTTATGGGGCTCCTTGAAAACCACTTTCTTGCGAACAATGAAGATAAGCCATTTTACTACAAGCGGTTCATTGACGATATTTTTCTAATCTGGCATCACAGTGAATCGCAACTTCTTTCTTTCATAGCAGCCTTTAACAACGCTCATCCGACAGTTTCTTTTTCGCATTCGTATTCGCCTGTCAACATAAACTTCCTTGATATCATGGTCACTCTACGCAATGGGAAGCTGATAACTAATCTTTACAGAAAATCCACGGATCGGCAGCAATATCTCCACTTTAGTAGTAGTCGCGTCAAACACAATAAAACTAGCATTCCCTATAACTAAGCAGTCCGTTGTAGAAGAATACGCTCCGATAGCCGCGAATTTTCCCGCAACTGTGAATAACTTCGAAGCGCGCTCGAAAAACAGAGCTATCCGTCCAGCATAATCACAGACGGTATCAAACGCGCAGAAGAGCCCGATCGTTCAGATCTCTTAAGTACTAACAAAAGATCCAAAGAAAGTTCACGTATTAACCTAATTCTGAGACACGGGGCCTCAGCTCCAAATGTCAACCATATTTTAAAGAAACACTTTAACATTTTAATACAGATCGAGCGGCTTAAAGAAATCTTCACGGAACAACCACGCGTGGTCTACCGACGATCGCAGAACCTCCGCAATTTAGTAACCTCATCTAAAACCACGCGTTTAGGTCATGAAACTGTCATCCCTGCAACAAAGCACGCTTCAAAGTGTGCGCGCACATGACGACATCTAGAACACTTTCAAGTAGCTCATCCAACTTTTCATTAAAAATCAATGGTGACTACACATGTGACACTACCAATGTCGTCTATCTTCTCGAGTGTACAACATGCAAAGCTCAATACATAGGTCAAACGGAGACGAATTTCGGAATTCGTTTTAACCCTCTATTGCATGGTGTCCCATATTTGGCACATACCGATTAACATTTTTTATAGCGGGCGCAAGAGGACCAGTGGAGAATGTGACACAGTTAGAGTAATCTTTATAGTTACGTGCACTAAATATTAAAAAAGCGCTGCCATCCCTCGAGCAGTATGAAATCTAGACATGAAATAGATTTCACGGTGCACGTGCAAGCTCCAATCATGAACAACAGTGACTGCTATATTTTTCTTGCAACCAATTTCTCGTTGCAGAAGCAAGAAAAAATTATTTTGGCATATCTCGTGGCTTTGAAAATTCATGCTCATTAAGGCTCTTCTCAATTCCGTTTTCCACTACGGTATATAGTCGGAAATCGGTATGTGCCATATTTGGCGCAGTATGCATGTGAGTGATGAAATGTGCAATATGATGCCATCTATGTTTTGTTGCACAGTGCAAATACAAACAAAAAGAAATACTCTGGGATCATGCAGCACAGCTTGTTTTTGCCAGATTTCAGTTGTGGTGGTAGGTTTTGCGATGCTTCACGAAAATATCGTGTGTCAGCAGCAGTACCTGGCAATTTTTTGTTACATTATTAGCGTGGGTGCACGAAAAATTTATGTGAAGTCTAACCAGTGCATGGCGATATTTAGCTTTTACGATTTGTCGGCAACTGACGCTCCCAACCACAAGTCAGTGGTTGGAAATCCGGGCAGGAAAGTACAGCAAGGCGGCACCATGCGAAGAGCCAAACGTGTAAGCGGCCATCTTGCACGTAGATGTCGCTAGTCAGATGCACTAACCAAAATGTTCAATTATGCCTGAACACAGGAAGCAATTGCTTTGCTTTATTCCACTAATCAAGCTAAAAAGACCGCAATCAGTGAGATTTTGTTTTTCAGCCATGGCAGCAATTTTGCTCGCCCACTTGCATAGTGTGCCATATTTGGCACAAACCTCTATCTTCATTAATACAGTCACAATGAATCTGAAAATTTTTGTACATGTTGTTCTTCATGTAGTTAATGATAAAAGATGATCAAATAATTTTTCAATTGATTTTCTCATAAATCATGCAATAGAGGGTTAATAATCATCGTGCACATGCCGTAAGCCTCCCCAATCTACCATTGCCCAAGCATGTCAGTACGCCTGGCCATGGTTTCGAAAAAGTTAGGGCTACCATTATTCAGTCCAGTTTCAAGACAAATCACGATAGGGAAGGGAGGGAATCCTTTTTGATCCATAAATTTAATACCATTCGTTCAGGTATCAATGAAAACGTAGGAAAGGTCACCTGTCTCGCACTAAAATAACACGTCTTTTCATATATATTAGTAATTCATTTGTACGTGCTGGGTTTCATTCTTTCTTTTTTGTGATTTGTTTACTTGAGAGCTGTTTTCCCATGCCCTGCCGACGATACTGTGCGCCACGTGTTGATACGCAAGGAACATTCAAACGTGTATATTCATGTACCTATCACATGTCGGTCATGTTAATGCAGTTTTTTGCAACAGATTATCAATTGCTTTTCATTTCGAGCGTACTATCTGCTGTACTGATAGTTCGACACGTGAGCCCATAAAAGCGGCTGCATTGTAACAGACCTACTTACTCTGACGAAAGCCGTGCCATGGCCGCAACGTTAGTACAAGCATATGCCTTTTCCATGTGTGCTACCTGAAATGTCATTATATATATATATATATATATATATATATATATATATATATATATATATATATATATATATATATATAATGAGGAACCGCTTTATTCAGCCGGGCTCGAGCTAGATCAGCCCGATGATGATATGTAAAGAGAATGAAGAGCCATTCACTTGTCGCGCTCACACTAATTCCCTCGTGCGGTGGAAGCGGCCGCCTGGCCGCCTGAGAATATTACGACATGCGTCGCGCATAAGGCTTTAAACGAGATACATGCACTATCTCTGTCCCACGGCAACGGTGATCAGATGGAGTGCTAATAGGAGAAACGCGGTAATTAACAGGGGATGTCTGTTCGACGACCGTGTACGGCCGAATAAAGCGACTGATGAATTTGTCGCATAAGCCGGGGACGCGCACTGGAGTCCATAAAAGAACTTCGTCTCCAGGGGAAAAAGTCACAACACGGCGAGATGAGTCGCAGCGAGACTTTCGAGTGTCCTGGGAGAGGCCGGTGTTGACAAGGGATAGGTGATGACAGTGTGCGAGTCGAGATAGAAACTGTTCAGGGAAAGGAGCTGCTGAGGGTTCAGGAGCGGAAAGGAACGAGACGTCCAGAGTGAAACTCGGTGAACGGCCATGGACGAGGTAAAATGGAGAAAAACCGGTAGTGCGTTGTGTAGCCGTATTGTAAGCGAATGTCACGAAGGGCAAGATTGCATCCCAGTTCGTGTGGTCGGGGTGGATGTACATTGCGACCATGTCCGAGAGGGTCCGATGAAAGCGTTCTGTCAATCGGTTGGTCTGCGGATGGTAACTAGATGTTGTCTTGTGAATAGTGTGGCAGGCCCGCAGAACTTGGTAAATCATAGCAGAGAGAAAGACTTTGCCGCGATCGCTGAGAAGAACGCGAGGGGCTCCATGGCGTAAAATGATGTTGCGCAGAAAGAAATCGTCGACTTCAGTGGCAGTCCCAGATTGCAGAGAAGCCGTTTCTGCGTAGCGGGTAAGGTGGTCTACGGCCGTGACAATCCAACGATTCCCATTCGATGTTAGAGGAAGAGGGCCGTACAAGTCTATTCCGACGACTTCAAAAGGCAAGACGGGACAAGGAATAGGTTGCATTAAGCCAGCAGGAGCAGTCGTGGGACGTTTTCGCCGTTGGGAGTGGACACACGAGGCGACGTACTTGGCAACGGCTGAAGAGAGGCCAGGCCAGGAGCAGCGACTTCGTATTTTGTCGTAAGTTTTGTGATAGCCTAGATAACCGGCGGTTGGATGATCGTGAAAAGCTTGCAGAACTTCACGTTGCAGAGAACGTGGTATGACGGGTACCCACTTGTTTCCATCTACGTGGTAAACATAGCGATATAATGCACCACCATGAAGCTTAAATTGTCTCAGTTGTCGACGGAGTCGGGCGTTTGGAGGAGGAGAAGAGCCGTTCAGGCGTTCAACAATAGTTCGGCAGTATGGGTCGACACTTTGGTGTGAAACGAGGATGGATGGGGTGCCGGAGGATAGCCAACTTAGCGCTGCGATTGGAAAGGCGGTGTCGTTTCGGAGTGGCGATGGTGAGTTATCTTCGCTGGGCAGAGGGCAGCGTGACTGAGCATCAGCGTCTTGGTGCTTCTTCCCAAGCCTATAGGCGACATCGAAATCGTACTCCTGCAAGCGAAGCACCCAGCGGCCAGGGCGACCCGATAAGTTTTTCAGCGACGAAAGCCAGCACAGTGCGTTATGGTCGGTAACGACTGTAAAGTGGCGGCCGTGGAGATATGGGCGAAATTTTTGCACTGCCCAAACAACAGCCAGACACTCTTGCTCCGTGATGGTGTAGTTCGTCTCTGCAGCGGTGTTGCGACTGGGGGACCGGGTGCGGGGACATTGATGCCACCACGAAGGGTCGGGCGACCTTAGAGCGTGGCGGCCGACATTCAGGACGCTTGGAGGTTACAAGAACAACAACTGTATTTACAAAAAGTACAAGTGATGGATGTCTACAGTTTCATCTTCCAACTGTCGACTCTCTTCGAAGGCTCTCGAGGGCTGATTATAAAGAGTCGCTTTTCCCTAGATCCTCAGATGAGGGAAAGGCTCCAAATTGGGCGGTCCAATCACGCGACACATGCCACTTCCGACGGTGCCGCCCACACCCGCCCAGGTCCACGTGCCTGATAGGGGTGTTGCCACAAGATTGCACCCGTGGCACCAAGGTGGTGGCGTGAGACGGCCACAGGATGAGGGGTTCCACACTCGGACAACCGGGCGCATCAAAGGTCCGCCGCTCGACACGCAATTAGCGGGACGTGTTGTCGTCCGCGGCGACGCCGCCGTCTCCCCAAAGAGCATGTCGCGACCGAAAGCCATTGTGGTCGACTCGTCGAATACCTTGCGACGTCTGACTGCATGGCGCCTCGCTCCCGGCTCGGAAGGACAATACACGTGTTTGGAACGTCTGTCAGCGGGCCAGCAGCCCCTGGGCGACTTGTTCGTAGAACAGGGGATGCCGCTCCGACGTCGGTCCAGGTGCCGGTCATAACAGCTCGTCCACTGCCGGGAAAAGGACCCGCAAAGGGGCCGCCCAACGCTGCACCATGAAGAGGCCTGGCAGCGCAGCAGGTCAGGAACGCCTCCGGCTCGGATTTTCTCTCTCGTCAAAGAGGGATCAGCGGGTCCGTACGTGGTGTTCTCGGAAGAAAGGGTCCCCGCAGGTCGAAGGATGGGGCTGACATTAGCGATCAAATCCGCACAGTACCCGAGCAGCGACAAGGCAGGCACACAACCCCTCCCGAGATATGCCAGGTTACCGAACTCTTTGTTGGAATGTTATACCTGAACCGGTTATTGGCAGAAAAGCAGCCACACTAGAACGTTGGCGGAACGGCCCTAAACAAGACAATATGGTAGCGCCTCTAACGTTTTGAAGACTTTTGCCTGAATCCAATCTCATTCAAGACGCAAGTCACCTAGCTTCGAGGCAAATGGCGAGTGAGAAGATCGGCAAAAAAAATAACTAACCATTAATAACCCCTTCTCAATGTCTGCTCCCGACAGACCAAACCTAAAGTTTTATTAAGCGGTGAAAATTAAAAAAATACGAAAAGAAACACGAAAAAGATGACAAAACAAATAAAACGCTAGAAAACAAATGAAACAAAGGATGTCGTAACTAAATCCGAATGCGCACGCTCCTTATTACAGGGAACCTCGGCTGAGAGCATCCGCATTTCCATTCTCCCGCCCCTTTTTGTAGCGGACCTCAAAATTATGCTCTTGTAGTGCCAAACTCCATCTCAGTAGGCGGCCGTTTTTAGGCGACATATTCCGGAGCCATGACAAGTGACAGTGATCCGTCTCGACAACAAAGGGTGAGCCGGCCAAGTAGCACCGAAGCTTGTCAATAGCCCATACAAGCATGCGCACTCTTTCTCTGAGCCCATACAAGCATGCGCACTCTTTCTCTGAGGTGCTATAAGCCTCCCACGTGTTGATAGCTTACGACTAATAAAAAGCACGGGGTGCTCCTCTCCACTCTCATCTCGCTGACTCAGAACAGCTCCAAGGCCCCTTTCACTCGCGTCGCACTGAAGTATGAAAGGTCGGTTATAATCCGGAGCACGTAAAATCGGCTGAGACGTCAGGGCTGCTTTCAAGGCCAGGAAAGAGACTTCCCTTCACTCGTCCCACTTGACCTTAATGGGCTCTCCCTTCCTTAAACTGTCTGTCAGAGGACGGGCGATCTGTGAGTAGTTGGGGATATAGCGTTGGTAATATCCAGTGAGGCCTAGAAATGCCCTGATATCAGCTTTAGTGATAGGCCGGGGATAGTTCTCGATGGCGGCACGTTTTACCTCGTGAGGCCGCCGGCACCCTCGCCCAACAATGTGCCCTAGATACTCTACTTCCGCCTTTCCCAACTGACACTTCCCTGCTCTAACAGTGAGCCCCGCGTCCCTTAAGCGCGTCAGGACGTCCCGCAAGTGGCTTAGGTGCGTTTCGCAGCTGTCCCAAAAAACTGCAATATCATCAAGATAAGGAACAGCGTAGTTCTCGGCTCCTGCCAGCACGCGATCCATGAGTCTTGAAAAACAAAAGCGCGCGGTTTTGAGCCCAAAACTCATGACTAGGGGTCGGAAAGTGCCCATGGGGGGAGATAAACGCTGCGTATTTACTGGCTCGTTCGGTCATGGGCACCTGCCAGTAGCCGCGCGTGAGGTCTAGCGTGGAGATGTACTGAGTCTTGCTGACAGTTTCCACTCTATCCTCCATGTTGGGGATGGGGTATAGCTGGTCTCGCGTGACTGCATTCAATTTCCTGTAATCGATACACGGTCTTGTTTCTTTCCCGGGCGCTTCCACGAGTATTAGAGGAGAGGTAAACTCACTCTCTGACGGGAAGATGACACCGATTTCCAACATTCTTTGAATCTCGCGTGCGAGAATTTCCTTTTGCCTGGGTGACACACGATAAGGTCGCGAAAGAATGGTTTCATCAGAAGTTAGTTCATTGTCATGCCCAACTAGATCGGTTCTTCCTGGCCTGTCCACGAAAGCCCCCCTCAAACTCATGTAGAAGGTTCTCCAGTTCCCTCTTCTGTTCTACACTCAAATTCGAGTTACGGGTGACCGTTTCTAGCAAGCCGTCGAGCGACGGTGAATTAGAAGCCTGTCCGGGAAAAACAAAATCTGTCTCTAATTCTTCTGGAACGTTAAGCGCGAGTTGGACTACTGCTGATCGCTGGTGGAAAGGCTTCATCAAGTTTGAATGGTAAATCTTTACCTCCTTCCGCCTCCCTGGTAGTTTGACCACATAATTGGTGTCCGACAACTTCTGCATAACCTTCGCAGGGCCCTCCCACTGAACCGCGAGCTTGTTAGCTTTAGACGATGCTAAGAGCATCACCTGGTCTCCCTCTGAAAATGAACGTTGGCGCGCGTGTTTGTCATAGAGACGTTTTGCCCTAAGCTGTGCCCTCGTCATGTTCGCCTCAACGAGCTCCCTGCAGGTCTGAAGTCGCCCGAGTAAGCCCAACACATACTCGATCACAGTGGGATCCTCACCTCTTCCCTCCCAAGATTCTCGCAGCATGCGAAGCGGGGTCCTTAGTGATCTCCCATATACTAACTCGGCGGAACTAAAGCCGGTGGCCTCGTGCGGCACCGACCTCAGGGCGAACATGGTGGCTGGCAAGCATGCTTCCCAATCTTTCCGATTCTCGTAGCATAATGCCCGTAAGATTCTCTTTAGGACTGAGTGCCATGCTTCTACTGAATTGCTCTGGAGATGTCTGACTGAACTGTGAATTATCCTAATGCCACACCTCTCCAAGAATGTGGTAGTTAGTGCGCTAGTAAAAACACTGCCCTGGTCGCTCTGTAACTCTGACGGAAAGCCCACTCTCGAAAACACTGAAAGTAAAGCATCCACTATTTCTACAGATGACAGCTCCTTCAATGGAACCGCCTCCGGGAATTTCGTGGCAGGACATATCATGGTTAAGATGTAGCGGCATCCTGACTTCGTCACTGGCAGAGGGCCCACAACGTCCACGACAAGGCGGCGGAAAGACTCACTAATGAGTGGCACCAACTTCAACGGTGCTTTCTGCTGGTCGTGTGTTTTGCCTATTCTTTGGCACACATTGCAAGATTGCACATACCTCTCGACATCCTTGAAACAATTGGGCCAATAAAACTCCCTAAGTAGACGAGCCTTTGTTTTCTTAATGCCAAGATGGCAGGCCCTCCCGCTACCATGACACAGCTCCAGTATTTTGGCTCGGTATTTTCGTGGAACGACCAACTGATCACAGTGCACCCCCCTTCGCGTCTTTGTACTGACGGTACAAAATTCCGGCGCGGAGGCGTGAAAAGACGTTCTTCCGCGCCAACCCTTCCTCTGCCATATCGCTCAATTTCTTAAGCGTTTCATCCTCCGCCTGTTCCGCAGCGATAACCTCTGGGCTTACTTTCGATAGCTCCAAGAACCCACCCATGCAAGGTGGCACGAAAAGAGGGTTAAGTTCCTCGCTGGCCTCACTGGAACTCTTAGAGCTGTTTTCGTCATCGTCCGGTACGTTCTCCTGCTCCGCGTCTGTCACTGTTTTGTCGGGTGCCTGAGCCTCCCTGTTTTGGGAACTCCCTAGCTCCTTCGCGATCTCTTTTGCCCTAGAACGCGTTAGAGCCAGCACAGTGTGTTCTCCAAAGCTCAGACCTTTCTTTCTCAACATGTCCTCCGAATGGTTAGAAAAAAGGTAACCGTACTGCTTCGGCAAACTGTGACACGGCGGCCTCTGTTTCTAGTTCTCCGAAAGGACCCCTAATGAGGACTTTGGCCACTGGAAGACACACACTATCTTCCTGCGCTACTTGTCTAATCCACGCGCAGTCTCCAGTGAACCCGTCTGCGGGCACGTATCATGGGTGTATCACATCCATAGTGGCCGCAGAATCGCGTAGGACCCGGCAATTTTGCCCATTGACAGTGATCTCTCTTAAGTACGGTTCGAGTAACCTCATGTTCTCTTCAGTGTGGTTCAAAAGGGAGAAGACGAGTTTTGTAGCGTTAGCTACACTGGCCTAGCCAAGCCCGTTTCGCGTGGCACATCAAGAGCCGTGCTGCGCATGCGCGAGGATCAGTGATGTCACAGAGCTGGCGCACCTGAGCCGGCAGCTCCCGCGCACTCCGCCGCCGCCGCGCGCGACTCGCCGCTGCCGGTCTGCGCATTCCAGAGGAGTGACGTCGTAGCCATGGTAGACGCAGTGGCGCCGCCGGCGCGCGCGTGCAGCCTTCGCTGTGCAGTCGCCGTCTGACACTGCGCTGGAGGCACGGCGCTTCTGACTGGCGTTTGCCTGTGTGGTATAGCCATGGAGAAGGAGAGCGCCAATGCTGCTCAACTGCGCAGAAGAGCGGAGAAGGTTGACTCATCGGATCCTGAAGTAGTTGCCTGGCAATTAGCGTCCCAAGCTGGGATTTGGGACTCATGGAAGCAGGATTTGGGATTCACCACCATTCATCTTGTCTATCAGAGACAGATAATTCCAAATACTGCGTTGGGGCCATAGAGACGGCAGCGTATTCACTGATCACCGAGCCGTCTTTGTGGCAATATAGAAGCAACGACGTTGAGCAAAATTTAATATACATGTGCCACATAATACGTATACCGTGTGTGTGTCATTGGAGCAGCAGTAAGCATGATAATCAAGCTAATCCTAGACTATCTAGACAATCAGGAAAGCTAAGAATAATGAGCTGAAGCTTTGCTAACGCTACGTATATCCTGGCATAGCCGAGCTAAGCCACTGCAGCATTTTTCCTTATGGCAGCCAATTGCTAAGTGCCCCGGTTCATTACATTGAAAGCACACAATGGGTTTCTTAGCCTCAAATGCTTTGTCGCGATTCTTGTCCTGTTCTCCTTTCTCTTTGCCTGCGCGCCCATTCGTGGTCTCTGTGCCTGTTTTTTTCATTCGCCCCTCCTGGTGCACTAGAGGCCTAACTGGTGCGCTCAGACTGCTTAGAATTCTCGCGGTATGGTTTCTTGGCTGGTTTGCAGCGCTCTTTCATTTCCCTACGCCTCATGGTGTACTCCTCAGCCAGTTCTGCGGTGCGCTCCAAATGCTTTTCCCCGGGCAGATCTAATACCCACAAGCGTGCTTCGTCACTTAGGCCGTTCAGAAATTGCTCCGTGCAAATCAACTCTACAACCTTGTCATGGTCTCCAAAAGCTCTCTCGCCCTTAAGCCACTCAGTGAGATTGCACTTGAGGCTGTACGCCAAATCAATAAATGACTCATTGCCCCGTTTCCTACTATTTCTGAAACGTCGTCGGAAAGCTTCCGCAGACAGCCGATACCTCCTTAGTAGCGCACGTTTCACAATGTCGTAGTCATCCGCCTCATCTCGCGGCAGACGAGCGAGTACATCTGTGGCCTCGCATGGAAGCACGGTCAGGAGCATTTGTGGCCATAACTCACGCCCAAATTTGCCTTCGCAACTTCTCTCACAGTTAACCAAAAATAAACCGATATCCTCCCCCCATCTTAAAAGGGTTCATGAGGTCTGTTATTTTCGGTGTCTTGCTTACTGGAGCACTGAGTGCTGCACCTCCTGAACCAGTTGCCCGCGCTATTTCTAAATCTAGGTGCTTCCTATCCAGTTCGTGCTTGCGCTCGCGCTCCTGCTCTTCTTTATGGCGTTCGTGCTCTACCCTTTTCCGTTCGAGCTCGCGCTGGTGCTCCTCTTTTTGCTGCTCTCGTTTCCTCTTGTCCTGAATATCCTCCCTCAACTCCATGATCTCATCGTCATCTCTGCCGCTTGCCTCTATTGCCTCGATGACTTCCGCCTTCTTTAGGTGTTTCCCGCAATCAATCCCGCATTCCCCGCCTATCGCGTCTAAGTCCGATCTGCGCAACTTTCTCCAAGCCATGGCTGCTACTCTTTTGCCGACAAGTTTCTCAAGGAAATGTGTTGAAGCAAGGTTTCCGTGAACAGGCTTCCTACACCCTTGTTACCAGGAAGAACTACTATGTTAAGCCTGGCAACTCTCAAGGAGAAAAGGTCGTGCACTCACCAAGCCGGAGTCGAGTTCCCGCGCAGATCATCTCACCGCTGCCATCCACTGTTGCGACTGGGGGACCGGGTGTGGGGACATTGATGCCACCACGAAGGGTCGGGCGGCCTTAGAGCGAGGCGGCCGACATTCAGGACGCTTGGAGGTTACAAGAACAACAACTGTATTTACAAAAAGTACAAGTGATGGATGTCTACAGTTTCATCTTCCAACTGTCGACTCTCTTCGAAGGCTCTCGGGGGGCTGATTATAAAGAGTCTCTTTTCCCTAGATCCTCAGATGAGGGAAAGGCTCCAAATTGGGCGGTCCAATCACGCGACACATGCCACTTCCGACGGTGCCGCCCACACCCACCCAGGTCCACGTGCCTGACAGGGGTGTTGCCACAAGATTGCACCCGTGGCACCAAGGTGGTGGCGTGAGACGGCCGCAGGATGAGGGGTTCCACACTCGGACAACCGGGCGCATCAAAGGTCCGCCGCTCGACACGCAATTAGCGGGACGTGTTGTCGTCCGCGGCGACGCCGCCGTCTCCCCAAAGAGCATGTCGCGACCGAAAGCCATTGTGGTCGACTCGTCGAATACCTTGCGACGTCGGACTGCATGGCGCCTCGCTCCCGGCTCGGAAGGACAATACACGTGTTTGGAACGTCTGTCAGCGGGCCAGCAGCCCCTGGGCGACTTGTTCGTAGAACAGGGGATGCCGCTCCTACGTCGGTCCAGGTGCCGGTCATAACAGCGGTAAGAACACGACTAGCGTAAGCAACGACGCGTTCCCGCGAGATTTTGTCACGCTGCAAGAGTACCGCACCTAGACCATGACTGCTAGCGTCAGTGTGAAGGATGGTGGGTGCGTCGGGGTCAAAGTGGCACAGTACCGGATCGGATGTAAGGTCTTGCTTCAACGCCGTGAATGCACTTTCGCAGTCTTCGGACCAAACGAAGGACGCGTTATTGGCGAGGAGTTGATGGAGCGGAGACGCAAGTTCTGCGAAGCCGCGTATGATCCGCCGGAAGTAAGAAGCTAACCCAAGAAAGCTGCGCAGATCTTTTTGACGTCGTCGACGGCGAAAGTCGAGGACGGCGGCAAGCTTCTCAGGGTCCGGCCGAATCCCTTCTTTGCTGACTACATGGCCGAGAACCTTGATTGTCTTGCTTGCGAAGGTACTTTTTTTTATTAAGCTGTAGGCCGGCCTTTGCAAGGCATGCATGGAACTCGTCAAGACGTTGCAGATGTTGGGAGAACGTGGACAAAAACACTACTATGTCGTCGAGATAGCAGAGACATGTTTTCCCCTTCAGGCCGCGCAATACGCTGTCTATCATGCGTTCGAAGGTAGCCGGCGCATTACAAAGTCCAAAAGGCATCACATTAAACTCGTACAGCCCATCTGGCGTTGAAAAAGCTGTCGTCTCTTTGTCGCATCCCCTCATTGGTATTTGCCAGTAGCCTGACCTGAGGTCAAGGCTAGAAAAATACTCGGCGCCATGTAACGAATCGAGTGCGTCATCGATCCGTGGCAGAGGATAAACATCTTTGCGCGTTATTTTGTTTAGCGCGTGGTAATCGACGCAGAAACTAACTGTTCCATCTTTCTTTTGTACTAGAACAACTGGGGATGACCAGGCACTCGAGGAAGGACGTATGATGTTGCGTCGTAGCATGTCTGAGACGTTTTCCTCGATGTCCTTTCGTTCTGCCAGAGACACGCGATATGGGCGCCGGTGTATAATACGAGAGCCGTCAGTCTGAATGCTATGAGTAGCGGCGGTAGTCATGCTGAGGACGGGTGAATTCACGTCGAACAAAGTATGGTGTCGGTTCAACAGGGCGAGCAAATCCTGACTCTGGGCAGGTGTTAGGTCAGGGCCGATGGTTGCCGACAAAGTTGCGGAAGAGGCATTGAGTGGCGGTGAGGTCGGCTCTGGTAGTTCGTTACTCGGAACGGCAACAATTGCAACGGGCTGAGTGTCGACCGCGCAAGTGACTGTTGAGCCAGAGGGTAGCAGTAAAGATTCGGGCATTTGATTTATGGCGGAAAGGAAAGCAGACCCGTCAGAGAAGCGAATAAGGCCAGGAATAATCACAATGCCTCTACTTAAGGTACGGCCGTAAGGTAGAATAAGTACGTCGCCGTCCACAATGTCTATGTCTTCGGCCATCCATCTCTTCGATGGATGGCCGAAGAACATAATCTGACGTGGTGACAAGGCGAATTCGCCCTTCGTGTTCAGGCGACGAATAGTCAGTGGGATTCAGATGTATGAGGGGCTGATGACAAGATATGAAAGCGGACGCAGAAGATAAGAAATCCCACCCCAGAATGAGTTCGTGGGTGCACTCACGAAATACCGCAAAGACGATGTGATGACGAATGCCATCTATGCAGACACGAACCGTACACTGTGCCAGTGGAGAAACGATAGCGTTGGCCGCTGCACGGAGAGGTGGGCCGTAGTAAGGCGTGGTCACTTTTCGAAGGCGGGAACAAAACTCAGCACGAATAATCGAAACGGCGTAAAAAACTGGGCGAGTTTGTTGAACTTCATTGTTAAAAGCAGCGCAAAAAGACGTAACACAAGATAAAGGATGACACAGGACAAGCGCTGATTTCAGCGCTTGTCCTGTGTCCTCCTTCATCTTGTGTTACGTCTTTTTGCGCTGCTTTTAACAATAAAATCGAAACGGCAGCGCCAGTGTTCACGAGAGCCTCCACCCGTACACCTTCTACAAACACTACTATCAAGTTCGATGGTCGCTCTGGAGGAATTGTTGGCTGTCCGGTGGATGCCGTTTCCCCTCCTAAAACTGCATCGGGGAGTTTTCCGAGTGGGCGTTCGTGGCATGGGAGGCGGGTCGCAGAGGCGAGGTAGGGAGGAGAGGGCGAACGGCGATAGGAAGAGTGGTAGGCCGTCCGTTGGTAGGCCGTGTTTGGACGGATACCTGGGCGTTCCTCGGGAGCGTAGCCGCGTTGCTCGTCCTGTTGGCGCCTTCGACAAAACCGGGAGATGCGACCGCGATAGCCACAGTAGTAACATGTAGGCGGAGAAGGGCGCTGAGAGGTGTAGTAAGGCTGTGCACGCACCAGCGGTGGCAACGAAGCCACGGATGCATGGTCTCCTGGTGTAGGCACAGGGACGGTGGTTGCAACAGAGAGCGCTGCTACTTCGGCGTACGTTGGCGTCTGGCGCACGCAGGGACCGTTGGAACACGTCAGCCGCGATGCGCAAGCGATCTCCTGCCTAATGATGCCTCGCAAGCCGTTTCCGGAGCGCAGGAAGAGCATTGCCCGTGAAGCTCCTCACGAACGATGTCGCGAGTCAGCGCGCGCAAGTCGAGGGCCACAGGCAGACGAATGTCGGTGGGATCGTAGCACAGGCGAAGAGACTGGAGCTCCTCAAGTCGCTGGTAAATGGTGATGACGTCCTGAGTGGTGGCAGGATGTTGGATGGTGAGGGCGTTGAAGGCGACGCTGTTTATACATTTAATAATGTGGCGTATCTGGTCGTTCGGCGACATGGTGGAGTTTGCACGCTTGCACAACGCAAGGACGTCCTCAATGTACGAGGTGTACGATTCACCCGGTAGCTGTATGCGTTCAGCGAGCTTCTTCTTTGCTGCCTCAGCGCGAACTGTAGGGGCACCAAAAATGTGACGCAGCTGCTGCGCGAAAGTGTCCCAGTCGGGAAGATCTGGTTCGTGGTTCCAGAATCAAGTTTTAGCGACACCAGACAGGTAGAAGGGGACGTTCCGCAACTTCTGTGGGTTGTCCCACCTGTTCAAGTCACTGACAAGGTCGTAGTTTTGGATCCAGTCTTCTACATCCTCCCCGCGTACTTCAGAGAGCACAGGTGGATCACGCAGACGGTTGTTGGTGGGGAGAGCGGGCGGCGAAGGCTGCAGTGTGCCGGCGGCGTCGGACGAGCCAGGATTTTCTTGAGCGGACATGGTACGGGGTGACGCGACGGCTTGAGCGGAGCTCCAGCGAGAACGGGCGAGAGGACTCGGGGATCGAAAAGCACTGTCCACCACTTATGAGGCACCGCTTTATTCAGATGGGCTCGAGCTAGATCACACTGATGATGATATGTACAGATAATGAAGAGTCATTCACTTTATTATATATATATATACATATATATATATATATAGAGAGAGAGAGAGAGAGGGAGAGAGAGAGAGTTGTGGGAAAAGAATCACGCGGACCCCGATAGAAATTCGACCTTCGTTGTTTTGGCACCGTATATTTTCACTAACATTTCGTCTGGTGGAACAGACTGTCAAAGTAACAAGTACATCGTGGTGAGTTTCCTTATAAACACGCTTAAATGAGATATTTTCGTGCAAGTTATCGATAGCGAGAATGACAAAATAAAATAGCGGTCACTCACGTGTAGTCGACATAGATTCATGGGCGTACATTTGATACTCGGGGCAGTGAAGTCAGGTTACACACAGTAAGATAGATTGCACACGCAGTTGATGTGGCATTACACACTAATGATGTGACAGTATTATTAGATTGCATGGCACGTGGAGGCAAAAAGAAGGGGGGGATGATGACGTCAGATCTACGCTTTAATTAAATTTTTCGTAGTAACGTAATCATTAGAGGCCGGATTTTTAGGCACTAAAAAGCGTGTTTTAGGCGCCACAAATAGGCACGCAGAACACCGTTTTAGACCCCAAAATTGTAAATATAGGCACAATCAATTTTTACATAAATTCAAATAATTCCAAAAGACGTGCTCGCCGTATATCTACGACAGGAAAGCAAAAAATGCGATAGTTTATGATGGCGCCAACGGTTTATTATAGCCATGCAATTGTCCTTTTTCCTTCATGGTTTGCAGAACACGGTCTCTTCTTTTATTTAGTGTCCAGCATGGTGAGTTAAGTGTCCACCATCGAGTAAACATACTCCTGGGTATCTTTTCGGCATGGCTGAGAAGGACAGCATATGAGCAAATAGCCAGGCCGCTAATAGAACAGAAGGGTCTTTTAGCCTTGTATTGGCCTGGTCTAATCGCGTAGGGTCGATTTCTCCTGTCTGTGACAACCTTAAAAGACCCTTCACCAGGTTTGGGCATTTCGAGCTGGCAAGAGCAATGCATGCCCGGGGCGCTCACGATCGCGTCGGCCAAGATTTGCAATGCTGTAGGCGCCCCGGAAAGAGGTGAAACTTCAAACTGAACGCCGCTTGCTCTTCATCTCACGGTCGCTCTCCCCAACATGGAGGAGGTGACGTACAACGAGGAATGTTCTTGCGTACGTCACAGTAGTACGTGACACTGCGAGAATTATTCGAGGCGACATGCGTAATTTGTGCAATTCGTTGCTTAAATGAAAGAATGAAAATTGGTAGAAATATTAAAACATACAAACGGAATCTGTGCGCCGTTATTATTATTATTTTGTTAACCTCTAATCGAGCTAGATGAGAGGCTAAGCTGCCTCGATTTCGTTCACGTTCGTGAACTCGCCGCTCTCTAGTCGTGCCGGCGCCAGCCCTGACAACGCATAGCGCATTTTTGGTGCATCGTCCCTTACGGCAGCACCGGTGGTGCGACGCTGTGATATCGTCGTAACGATACGTACATGATCCATGTCAGCCTCTCCAGACGTACGCGCACTGAGAGATCTATCCCACAGAAACAGGCAGTACACTACAGAGAATGCCGAAACGGCACAACTCTCACGTGCACGACCTGGCTCGGGCACGTCATGC
The DNA here is from genome assembly GCA_030522465.1 of Rhipicephalus appendiculatus. NCBI lineage: Eukaryota > Metazoa > Arthropoda > Arachnida > Ixodida > Ixodidae > Rhipicephalus > Rhipicephalus appendiculatus. The sequence continues at coordinate 104,763 of JALIZH010015616.1, forward strand.
ACACGTGACCTTGCATGCGCATGACGTGTTCATGCGTCTGCGTCGTGTAATCTTCCGGCTCCGCGTTGCTCCGATACCGAAGAGGGCAGAGAAGGAATCTGGCTTGCGAAGGCTACATGGGGCGAGTGGCAAGGGTTTCAAGCTCACCTCCTTGCATCATGCTTTCGCGGCTCGTAATGAACCAATTAAAAAAAATTATTTCGGTACAACGCTCTACATTGGAGACCAAACAATTTTCAGTGTCTAACTAAACTTTCTTAGGGAACCTGATGAAGAGTCCTATACAAAGTATGTTACATGTTACATATGATATGGTATGTTACATATGAAATAGATAAAAAGAATGATATCTGTGTCAGCATGCCATCCTTGTCACTGTCAGAGAAGGAAATGAAATTTCTGGATCCGTCACTCTAGGTAGGTGGCTACTGGTTGTGATTGCGGCAAAACATGCGCGTTTGGGTTCCGGCTTTTGTTTCTTTCTTGTTTTGTTTGCACCTGCTCGCGTATGTCTATATAAGAGTCACGTGCATATGAAAAATAAACATCAGTTGAAAGTCAGCGCTGTGTGTGTGTTTGCGTGTTCCTTTCCGTCCGCGTCCAGTCGCGCTGTAGAAACTTAGAATGAACAACCAACTAGCCCGCCAACGCACTTTGGCCATAATAATAATAATAATAATAATGCCTTTTATTTCTTCAAATAAAGCAGTAAATGTGGCTAGGCCTGCCAAAGCCAATTGGAGGCTTGAACGGCAGAGCCTGGCAGACAGAAAACAAACCGAACGCGTTACATGATTGCATTAATGACACAAGAGAGATATAACGTGCACATTAGATTAGAAGCAATAGGGCATATAAAAGGTAATCATCCCCATTATACAGTACTTACAAAAATTGACAGTGAACAAAAAGCAAAAAGACAGCGATGTTTCACAAGCAAAGTGCCACATTAAATGATTGCTCAGAAATATGCTTGCAAATGAGTGCATATATGAAAGAACACCAGATGCACATTACGCGTATAGACAAATACGCCTTAGCAGTTTCTTTAATTTGTATTTTGTTTTTATGCGAAGAATGCTAGGGGGGCAGTACATTGAAATAAGTTGGAACATAATGTGTTCGTGTCCTAGTTCCATATCTTGTTGAACATCTTGGTCTCCAATAACGGAATTTGGGCCGTAGTGAGCGGGAAGGGACATAAGGAACCAAGAATTCTTTGGACCAGAAATGTTTTAAGACAACCGTTTGTATTAAGAGATCTTTGAAATTCGGCATTAACAGCATTTTGAAAATGTCTCTCTCAGAATTCATGTTGAGGTCATAAGATATATTTTTTAAGATCGAACGTAGTATACTATCTAATCTGTTGTGCCATCGGACAGCGCAGTGTCCGTAAATGGTTATACCATAACGCAGTATACTGTAGCCTAGAGCGTGTGTTATCATCTTTCGTACTGAAAACGGCATATAGTATCTTATATTATATAGCAAACATGACACAGCGCGAAGTCTTTTGCAAACATAGGCGAGATGACTATTCCAAGAAAGGTCGCTATCAATGTATAAGCCGAGGTACTTCACAACAGATGAATACTGCAATGGTTTACAAGAGCAGGATGAACAATCGGAACAATGCAAAATGAAAGGATAGTCAAGGGTTACTTTCTTCAATGGATTATGAAAGCAGATTAAATTAGTTTTAGACACATTTATATTAATAAGGTTGTCTCGGAACCAATCCATGGCTTTAGTAGCAGCTGACTGCAGGAGAATAATGGCCTCATAGAAGTTGTTGGCAGACGTCAAGATCACCGTGTCATCGGCATATTGATATAAAGAAACCGGTATCGCACTAGGAAGGTCATTTACAAAAATATTGAACAACAACGGACTAAGAATCGATCCCTGCGGAACGCCGGTATTACATGTTACAACAAAAGAAAAAAGCGTATGCGCATCTCAATGTTTTTTTTTATCTACACTGTCCTTTCTCCTGACGGCACTCCACAGTTTCGCCTTCGTTCTCCATCTTCGCGCGGCTGCAAAGAGGGGTCTCCTGTTCCCTGACCACCACCGCACCCAGATTTTCAAGGAGATGCTTCAATTCCTTGAGGACACTGGACTGGACAACCGGCTGTAAAAGCCGGCCGCCGCGTCCTTGGCCATGGACGCCACACTCCTCTTCTTCCCCTCTGCTCTTCCCACCTTTATCTCCCTCTCCCCATTCTCCTGCAGACGCTGGAACGTGCTCCAATTTAAGGTTGCAGAAATAGCGTCTTTTCCTCTCCTATTCCTCCCCCTCCTCCAGCCGCACGTGCCATGTCAGCGTGGTGCCGTAAGGTGGCCGGCGCGTCCCATTTCACTGCTGTTAGCGGTTGCTTTCTGGAAGTTTGTTGAACTGGAGAACTAGGTTGTGCCCCATAGGGTTCCGAACGGTCAGTTTTGTCCGGTAACATGAATAACGGCCTCAAACCGTACTCGGACAGGAAATTTGACGTTAAATAGCGTCCACATAGGCACCGATTTATAGGCACCTATGGAAATTTAGGCGCAGACGCCAAATATAGGCATTTATAGGTACTATAAAACACTCTAAAAGCTCATCTTAACCTCTAATTCATGCTCATATATCAAAATGGCACGATAGGAACGCAAGGAACAAAATAGGCATTTGCCTAAAATCCGGTCTCTAGTAATCACATGCTAGCATTATAGTGCAAACAGAAAATCGGCACGCAGCACTAAGATCAATTTTTTGCTCTTTAGCTTCCTCTCAAGTACCCTTCGAACACGGCAAGGTAATGCCATAATGCACCCAAAAAAAACTATCGCAGCTACACAGCACATTCACTGAACACGATGCACACAACCCAGTACGTCAACACGTGGTTTGGTGCGAAATTGTGGCATATAATGGGTGATTACCAACGTAACCGTAGAGGAAACACGAACGATATTAGAAACAAAGCTGCCTGTCTCAAGAAAGACTAGGTTATGATTAATGGTGCTGAGTGGGAACGCTCGTAAGTGTGCCTGTGCTTTCGTTAATACCAGATGAGACGGGGTTAAACTTATAGATTAGGTAAGACTCGCGGGTTTCACGATCGTGATGAGAACGAAAGCCTGACTCAAGTATAGTGGCCCGAATATTTTCAAAAGAATGTCCAGGTAAGCGAATGTGTTTTGATAATGGTAGGCTAGGAAGCTTATTGGCATGTGATCTATGGTTAGAGACGTGAGTTGGGCTAATTGGTGCGTATTAACTGCAGACATAACTAATCAGCGCAAAAAACAACGGACAAGGTAGAGACGACAGACAGGACGGACCGCATAACTTCAACTGAGCAATTATTCGCAGAAAAACATGAAATCGCAAGCTGCGCAGGAGGTTGCGCATACGCAGTGTCACTCAAACACGCCCCCCTCAAAACGTCACCAATCTTAACTCTTCCCCTGATTACGCAACCCACACGTGCCACACCTAGCCAAACGGTTCCGTGCGCAGATTTCTTTCCAAGTATATGCATTCTTTATTACTGAGAGCCAGCGACGGTGTACTCACACACCGATCACCCGCTTTTCTGATGCAAAAAAGCCTCGAAAATTTCTCTGTCAGCTTGCCCCCTCAACCGCCTGAGCACACGGGTGCAGTCAAACTGCGCTGTACACATACATCTTCGGCAATGGTCAGCGAGATGCCCTGCAGCCGCGACAGCACTGACAGCGGCACGGTGTTCCCTCAGACGGTCGTTTAAGCAACGACCCGTCTGACCAATGTAGAGCTTACCGCATGGCAGTGGAATCGCGTAAACCACTGCAACGGAGCATTCCACGAACTGCGTCGCATGCTTTTTTACACAGGCGCGAACGCCCTACGCGGCATTCACCATGTGGCACATCCTGGAGATCTTTTTCGGCGCAGTAAAAACTACTGAAACGCCGCACTTCAGTGCTGCCTTTTTTGAGACGGTGCGACACTTTGTGCATGTACGGCACCGGTACAGGACGGACCCGGCTGCACTGCTCACTGAGCCCAGTGTTTGGTCGAGCATGCTTCACCTCGGAAATGAGGCTTTCCGCTACAGACACTATGGTGCCGTCAGGGAACCCGGTGCTTCGCAGTCTATTGACCTGGTGCATAACACTCCAGGCCACCTGGTGCTCACAGGATTTCTGCAGGGCGGCTCGAAGACAATTCACTGCTATTCCCCTTTTGACTGTCTTCGAGTGGGCCGAATTATAGTTGAGGATGGCTTTCTTACTTCGCGGGAAATATGCCCAGCAGAGTTTACATTCAATAAAGCTAATGCGGAGATCGAGGAACTGCAAGCACCCATCTACTGGCATCTCATGTGTGAACCTTAGCCCACAGGAATTTGCTTTGAAAGCTTCCATAACACTATTCACAGCAACATCCTCAGAATCATTAGCCACGCCTTTCATAAAAATCAGGAAATCATCCACATATCTGAAAATTTTTGGAACAAAAGTCTTGTCAACATACGCGTTCACTTTCTTGTCAAAATTTGATAAAAACAAATCACTTAAAATTGGCGCGATGCGTGAGCCGATACAAACACCGTCTCTTTGAACGAACGCACCACCGTTAAAATCAACAAGTGTAGATGAGACGTAAAATCTGAGCATTTCTAGAAAATTGTCAATAGAAATCCCCGAAATGTTCTGAAAGGCAACAGGACCGAAATCCTCTATGCGATCCCTAACCACAATAGTTCATTCCGTGGAATAGAGTAGAACAGATCTTCTACGTCAACAGAAAAAGCAAAAGAACACTACCCCGTTTTTTCATGTTCTGACATGTACTGGATGACTGAAATTGAATTAGGTGCAAGGAAGGGACCATCAGTATCCAAAACATTGAGTTGCCTTTGAAGGAACTTCGAAAGCTCACCCTGCCAGCAGTCCTTTTCCGTCACAATCGACCTTAGTGGCATCCCTTCTTTGTGAGTTTTTGCAGAGAAGAAAAGGCTTAACTTGTCGTTTTTTGTCGCTAATAGGCACTTTCTAAGTCTTTCAAGATCCATGTCCTTGCACAATGCTAAGGCTTTCTTCTTCAGCTCAGCTGAAGGGCATTTGGAATGAACGAAGTTCTTATCTACTGCTGCTCTTGCTTTTTCTCGATATACTGAATTGGGTAGCACGACAAATCCGCCTTCCTTGTCCGAGACGAGCAAGGCAAGGTCATTTGCTTTTAGGTATTGAACCGAATTTCTCAACGCATTTTCAGGCGCCCGATCATAGCGACACTTTGGGGGGCAAGCAATCCACACCCTCCGATAAACATCTATTCTGTTCATCATCGACAGCTCGGCAAGCAATGCCCCTTACAAGGCCGATCAAAGATACTGGCGTGACATTAGGCTCATTGCTAAATTTCGGCCCGCATTTTAACACATCAAGAACTTTGGTAGGAACAGAGCACTCAAAAGTGGTTACGGGCGCAGCAGCTGCAGTGGCTTTCCTGTTGCATTTTTTCCAAGCATTCAGTGACGGAACACACTTTTCCCAGAGAACGTTGGAAATGTTCGCAGCCTCACGGGTTCTCCTCCGGAACACGGCTTCCCAGTTGCGGCGTCCAGTCACTTGAGACTCGGTGAAGACACGGAGGCAAAGCTGGAAGTGGCGGACTTGGCGCCAAAGTTCTGACCGCATGATCTTCGTAATTATTCTGGAATGACTCGCTGAAGAGGCACATAGGGTGAAGAGAGCACGAACATCCAATGGCACGAGATGGTTGTTGAGTGCGAACGTAAGAACCCGCGCGCGACACGTAGTAATGGCAATGAGTTTGACTAGAGTTACCGACGGATCAACACAAAAGGAAGGTGGGAGAACAGGGCCCAATGTACTAGAAAGTAGCAGAATTGGAGACGTGAGTTGGGCTAGTTGGTGCGTATTAACTGCAGACATAACTAATTAGCGCAAAAAACAACTGACAAGGTAGATACGACAGACAGGACGGAGCGCATAACTTCATCTGAGCATTTATTCGCAGAAAAACATGAAATCGCAAGCTGCGCAGGAGGTTGCGCATACGCAAAGTGTCACTCAAACACGCCCCCCTCAAAACGTCACCAATCTTAACTCTTCCCCTGATTACGCAACCCACACGTGCCACACATAGCCAAAGGGTTCCGTGCGCAGATTTCTTTCCAAGTATATGCATTCTTTATTACTGAGAGCCAGCGACGGTGTACTCACACACCGATCACCCGCTTTTCTTATGCAAAAAGCCTCGAAAATTTCTCTGTCAGCTTGCCCCCCTCAACCGCCTGAGCACACGGGTGCAGTCAAACTGCGCTGTACGTACACATACATCTTCGGCAATGGTCAGCGAGATGTCCTGCAGCCGCGACAGCACTGAGAACTGCACGGTGTTCCCTCAGACGGTCGTTTGTGTTGATCCTTCCTTCCTTTTGTGTTGATCCGTCGGTAACTCTAGTCAATCTCATTGCCATTACTACGTGTCGCGCGCGGGTTCTTACGTTCGCAATCAACAACCATCTCGTGCCATTGGAAGTTCGTGCTCTCTTCGCCCCATGTGCCTCTTCAGCGAGTCATTCCAGAAGAATTACGAAGATCATGCGGTCAGAACTTTGGCGCCAAGTCCGCCACTTCCAGCTTTGCCTCCGTGTCTTCACCGAGTCTCAAGTGACTGGACGCCGCAACTGGGAAGCCGTGTTCCGGAGGAGAACCCGTGAGGCTGCGAACATTTCCAACTTTCTCTGGGAAAAGTGTGTTCCGTCACTGAATGCTTGGAAAAAATGCAACAGGAAAGCCACTGCAGCTGCTGCACCCGTAACCACTTTTGAGTGCTCTGTTCTTACCAAAGTTAATAAAGGGAAAGTCTACTTTCCCTTTATTAACCCTTCCGCCACCTTGCGGGCTTCCGCAGAACTTATTTGCAATACTTACCAAAGTTCTTGATGTGTTAAAATGCGGGCCGAAATTTAGCAATGAGCCTAATGTCACGCCAGTATCTTTGATCGGCCTTGTAAGGAGCATTGCTTGCCGAGCTGTCGATGATGAACAGAATAGATGTTTATCGGAGGGTGTGGATTGCTTGCCCCCCAAAGTGTCGCTATGATCGGGCGCCTGAAAATGCGTTGAGAAATTCGGTTCAATACCTAGAAGCAAATGACCTTGCCTTGCTCGTCTCGGACAAGGAAGGCGGATTTGTCGTGCTACCCAATTCAGTATATCGAGAAAAGGCAAGAGCAGCAGTAGATAAGAACTTCGTTCATTCCAACTGCCCTTCAGCTCAGCTGAAGAAGAAAGCCTTAGCATTGTGCAAGGACATGGATCTTGAAAGACTTAGAAAGTGCCTGTCAGCGACAAAAACGACAAGTTAAGCCTTTTCTTCTCTGCAAAAACTCGCAAAGAAGGGATGCCATTAAGGTCGATTGTGACGGAAAACGACTGCTGGCAGGGTGAGCTTTCGAAGTTCCTTCAAAGGCAACTCAATGTTTTGGATACTGATGATCCCTTTCTTGCACCTAATTCAAGTTCAGTCCTCCAGTACTTGTCAGAACATGAAAAAACGGGGGAGTGTTCTTTTGCTTTTTCTGTTAACGTAGAAGATCTGTTCTATTCTATTCCACAGAATGAACTATTAATTGTGATTAGGGATCGCATAGAGGATTTCGGTCCTGTTGCCTTTCAGAACATTTCGGGGATTTCTATTGACAATTTTCTAGAAATGCTCAGATTTTACGTCTCATCTACACTTTTTGATTTTAACGGTGATGCGTTCGTTCAAAGAGACGGTGTTTGTATCGGCTCACGCATCGCGCCAATTTTAAGTGATTTATTTTTATCCAATTCTGACAAGAAAGTGAACGCGTATGTTGACAAGACTTTTGTTGCAAAAATTTTCAGTTATGTGGATGATTTCCTGATTTTTATGAAAGGCGTGGCTAATGATTCTAAGGATGTTGCTGTGAATAGTGTTCTGGAAGCTTTCAAAGCAAATTCCTGCGGGCTAAGGTTCACACATGAGATGCCAGTAGATGGGTGCTTGCAGTTCCTCGATCTCCGCATTAGCTTTATTGAATGTAAACTCTGCTGGGCATATTGCCCCCGAAGTAAGAAACCCATCCTCAACTATAATTCGGCCCACTCGAAGACAGTCAAAAGGGGAATAGCAGTGAATTGTCTTCGAGCCGCCCTGCAGAAATCCTGTGAGCACCAGGTGGCCTGGAGTGTTATGCACCAGGTCAATAGACTGCGAAGCACCGGGTTCCCTGACGGCACCATAGTGTCTGTAGCGGAAAGCCTCATTTCCGAGGTGAAGCATGCTCGACCAAACACTGGGCTCAGTGAGCAGTGCAACCGGGTACGTCCTGTACCGGTGCCGTACATGCACAAAGTGTCGCACCGTCTCAAAAAGGCAGCACTGAAGTGCGGCGTTTCAGTAGTTTTTACTGCGCCGAAAAAGCTCTCCAGGATGTGCCGCATGGTGAATGCCGCGGAGGGCGTTCGCGCCTGTGTAAAAAAGCATGCGACGCAGTTCGTGGAATGCTCCGTTGCAGTGGTTTACGCGATTCCACTGTCATGCGGTAAGCTCTACATTGGTCACACGGGTCGTTGCTTAAACGACCGTCTGAGGGAACACCGTGCAGCTGTCAGTGCTGTCGCGGCTGCAGGACATCTCGCTGACCATTGCCGAAGATGTATGTGTACAGCGCAGTTTGACTGCACCCGTGTGCTCAGGCGGTTGAGGGGGGCAAGCTGACAGAGAAATTTCCGAGGCTTTTTGCATAAGAAAAGCGGGTGATCGGTGTGTGAGTACACCGTCGCTGGCTCTCAGTAATAAAGAATGCATATACTTGGAAAGAAATATGCGCACGGAACCGTTTGGCTAGGTGTGGCACGTGTGGGTTGCGTAAGCAGGGGAAGAGTTAAGATTGGTGACGTTTTGAGGGGGGCGTGTTTGAGTGACACTGCGTATGCGCAACCTCCTGCGCAGCTTGCGATTTCATGTTTTTCTGCGAATAATTGCTCAGTTGAAGTTATGCGGTCCGTCCTGTCTGTCGTCTCTACCTTGTCCGTTGTTTTTTGCGCTAATTACTTATGTCTGCGATCTATGGTTATTAAAGCGCAATCGAAATGAAGTTTCCGTTTGACCAATATACTGCTTTTTGCAGACGGTACATTCAAGCATGTATATAACGTTAGAACTATCGCAATTAAACGAACCTCGAATTTTAAGGGCAAGGTCTGAAAACGTGCTAATGGCTTTCTTTCTCGTTTGCATATGTACGCACACCTTGCAACGCGCTTTATTGCAAGGTGCACAGCCAGTTATTCTGTCTCATTTACTTTTGATGACGTTAATAAATCTCGGAGATTCTTAGACCGTCGGTATAACACGTGAGGTAGTTCAGGAAAAATACTCTTGAGGACTGTGTAGTTCCTATAGTTTTTTTTTTTTTTTTGTGTATTCTCGCATTAACCTTGACGTGTTTGAAGGGTACTTGAGGGGAAGCTGAAGAGCAAAAAATTGATCTTAGTGCTGAGTGCCGATTTTCTGTTTACGATCTCAAACTGTTGCCAGTATAATGCTGGCATGTGATTACGTTACTACGAAAAAATTAGGTAAAGCGTAGATCTGACGTCCCCCCGCCCCCCCCCCCATTTTTTTCGTTTGCCTCCGCGTGCCGTGCAATCAATAATACTGCCACATCACTAGTGTGTAATGCCATATCGACTGCGTGTGCAATCTATCTTACAGTGTGTAACCTGACTTCACTGCCAAGAGTACCAAATGTGCGCGCATGAATCTGTCGACTGTGAGTGACCGCTATTTTATTTTGTCATTTTTGCTATCAATAACTTGCACGAAAATACCTCATTTAAGCGTGTTTATAAGGAAACCCACCACGATGTACTTGTTACTTTGACAAAGTCTGGTCCACCAGACGAAACGTTAGTGAAAATATACGGTGCCAAACCAACGAAGGTCAAATTTTCTTTCTTGTTCCATATATATATATATATATATATATATATATATATATATATATATATATATATATATATATATATATATATATGATTCAAAAGAAAGTTCTGTGGGTCCGGTGCACATATAGTCAAGAAATGAAGGAGCACACTTACGAAAATTGCATATTTTTTTTTTTACTGGTTAACGTTTCGGCCGTGGCACGGCCTTCGTCAGAATGAGACGAAGGCCGTTCTCATTCTGACGAAGGCCGTGCCACGGCCGAAACGTTAACCAGTAAAAAAAAATATGCAATTTTCGTAAGTGTGCTCCTTCATTTCTTGACTATATATATATATATATATATATATATATATATATATATATATATATATATATATATATATATATAGTTGATCGACGGCCGACGCTCTGCTCGCCGCTATCAGTGCCAGCGTGTATTGCTGTAATCTTACTTTCTGTTTACCGGCCACAAGTTCGGCCTAATAAACAGTTTCATCTTGGACACGTCGCCTGCTGCCTTCGTCGACGTCACACCCACGTGACATCTGGTGGAGGTGCTGCTTCGTTCATATACCGGACACCCCCGTCAAGCCGTGAACCCAGCCCCACTCGCGAGGGAGACGTCGACACCAACCACGACCAGCGAGTTAGCCGTAGGCAGCAAGGTCTACATCCGGAGTACGGTCCTCTACCTGACAAGATTCGGAAGACCAAGGCCATGACCTCGACTGCGGCAACGATGACTGCCGCTGCGCCACAGCCAGCGATCGTAATGCAGCAGACAAGGGAGCCACCGACTTTCCGTGGATCATCGTTCGAAGACCCTGAGACCTGGCTGGAGACATACGACCGAGTGGCCACCCTAAACCACTGGGACCCGGAAGAGAAGCTGCGTCGCGTCTACTTTTACCTGGAAGACGCGGCAAGGACCTGGTTCGAGAATCGGGAGTCTGCGCTTCAAACCTGGGATCTTTTCCGCGGCACATTCCTGGACACGTTCAGGAGCATCGCCCGCAAGGAAAGAGCCGCGACGTTGCTGGAGACAAGGGTGCAACTCCCGAACGAAAGAGTGGCCATCTTCGCTGAAGAATTGACGCGACTCTTCCGACACGCTGACGCCGACATGCCCGAGGAGAAGAAAGTCCGTTTTCTCATGCGAGGAGTCAAGCAAGAACTCTTCGCCGGGATGATGCGGAACCCACCAAAGACCGTCCAGGAATTCTTGTCGGAAGCAACAGCGATCGAGAAGACGCTGGAAATGCGAACCCGCCAGTACGATCGCCGAACGATGCAAGACAGCCCAGGAGTTCATGTTCTCGGCTCCGACGACCTGCGCGAAACGATACGAGCGATCGTGCGGGAGGAACTGCGCAAGCTGTTACCCTCATCAATGCCGCAAGTGGACTCGATCGCCGACATCGTTCGCGAAGAGATCCAGCAGTCGATCTGCCCCCCCAACCGCCACAGCCGCAAGCCATGAGCTACGCTGCTGCCGCCCGACGCTCCGCTCCCCCTCCACGTCCACGTCAGGAGGCCGCACCACCCCATTTCCGCCGCCAGACACCGCCGTCCCCACGACCGACGCCATACCGCTCACCTGCCAGCGAGCACTACTCCCCAAGAAAAACCGACATCTGGCGAGCCCCTGACAACCGCCCGCTCTGCTACCACTGCGGGGAAGCTGGACATACCTACCGCCGCTGCCAGTACCGCCAGATGGGCCTACGCGGCTTCGCCGTCAACGCACCGCCCCCACAGCACGGCGACCGCCCACGCGACATCGCCGACTACTTGAGCACCACTGAGCGGGCACCTCGACGTTCATCGCGTTCGCCATCGCCTGGACCCTACCGGTCCCCTAACCGACGACAGCAGTACAGCAGCCTCAACCGGGGCCGTTCCGTGAGCCCATATCCGGAAAACTAAGGGCAGCAACCGATGGAGGTGCGGTTGCTGTACGACGAACTACCGAAGACCCTCCGCCGACGCCGACGACGACGCCGCGACGATACCTGAAGAACAAAGCAAGAGAGAGCCCTGAAGTCGAAACTTCGCGGCCGGAAGAAGACCTGACGACGCCACGTGGAAGCAGCGGAGCAAACCGCCGCAGCCGTGATCCGACGCCGCGACCCAACCGTAACGCACGACGACGAACCAGCGACCTCGACGTAATATTCGACGGCCACAACGTCACCGCTCTCGTCGACACTGGAGCCGACTATTCCGTCGTCAGTGGACCTTTTGCGACGAAGTTGAAGAAAGTGAAGACTGCTTGGCAAGGCCCTGAAATCCGGACCGCTGGGGGTCATCTAATAACGCCGGCCGGTGTTTGCACAGCAAGAGTCACCATCAATAACCGGACTTATCCCGCCAGCTTTCTAATTCTGCAGCACTGCTCCAGGGATGTGATACTGGGGATGGACTTCCTAAGTCAACACGGCGCCGTGATCGACCTGAGGTCTGAGTCGATAACACTGACTTCAGACGAAGCGTTGCCGCCCCACACGACGCCGGAGAATCATGCCTTGAATGTAATTGAAGAGCAGGTCACCGTTCCGCCCCTCTCCAGCGTCGTCATTTCCGTCGGCACCGAAATACCCGCTGACATTGAAGGCGTCATCGAGGGCGATCAGCGCCTGCTTGTGAACCATCAGATTTGCGTCGCAAGAGGCATCGCCGAGTTGCGCGATGGCAAAGCAAAGGTACTGCTGACAAACTTCAGCCACGAATATAGGCACCTTAACATTGGCACGACGGTCGCCCACATCGAGAAATTCGTGGACACCAGCCATGCTTTCGCCCTCTCCGATGCTACCGAACCTGCTTCGACGAATCGAGGTCCCAAACCAGATTTCGACGTCAACCCGAACCTTCCGAAGGTCAAGCAAGACCAGCTAAAGGCCCTGCTCCTGCGATTCAAAGACTGCTTCTCGGAGTCGTCAAGAATTCGACAGACCCCAGTCGCGAAACATCGGATCATTACAGAAGAAAATGCTCGACCAGTTGGACAGAGCCCGTACCAAATATCGACGCGCGAACGCGAGGCCGTGAAGAAGCAAGTCGGCGAAATGCTACGCGACGACATAATCCAGTCGTCCAAGAGTCCCTGGGCGTCTCCCGTGGTTTTGGTGAAGAAGAAGGACGGCACGCTACGTTTCTGCGTCGACTATCGTCGCCTGAACAAGATCACTAAGAAGGACGTGTACCCCCCTCCCACGGATAGACGACGCCCTGGATCGACTCCACAACGCAAAGTACTTTTCGTCGATGGACCTCAAGACAGGCTACTGGCAAATCGAAGTCGACGAGAGAGACCGAGAAAAGACTGCTTTCATAACTCCAGGCGGCCTGTTCGAGTTCAAGGTCATGCCTTTTGGTCTTTGCTCGGCGCCCGCGACCTTCCAACGCGTTATGGATACCGTACTGGCCGGCTTGAAGTGGCAGACTTGTCTTGTGTACTTGGACGACGTCGTTGTGTTTTCTTCAAACTTCGACGAACACCTGCGGCGCCTTGAGGCTGTACTTCAAGCAATCAAGACCTCCGGACTCACCCTGAAGTCACAAAAGTGCCGCTTCGCCTACGAGGAACTCTTGTTCTTGGGCCACGTGATAAGCAAGTCCGCAGTACGCCCTGACCCTCAGAAGACAGCCGCCATCGCTACATTCCCGCCACCCGCCGACAAGAAGGCCGTGCGTCGATTTCTAGGCCTGTGCGCCTACTACAGGCGGTTCGTCAAAAACTTTGCCCGCATCGCCGAACCACTCACTAACCTTACGAGGGCCGACGTCGAGTTCAAATGGGAAACGCCGCAGGAGGAAGCATTTCAAGACCTAAAACGACGCCTGCAAACGCCTCCGTTACTTGCGCATTTTGACGATCGCGCCGAAACAGAAGTGCACACCGACGCAAGCAGTGTGGGACTCGGCGCCGTCCTTGTGCAGAGGACGGATGGACTGGAAAGGGTTATCAGTTATGCTAGCCGGTCGCTATCCAAGGCAGAGGCCAACTATTCCACAACTGAAAAGGAGTGCCTCGCCATGATCTGGGCTACGTCAAAGTTTCGCCCTTACCTTTACGGAAGGCCCTTCAAAGTTGTGAGCGACCACCACGCCTTGTGTTGGCTAGCTAACCTGAAGGACCCTTCAGGTCGTCTTGCAAGATGGAGTCTGAGACTTCAAGAATTCGACGTTACCGTCGTTTACAAGTCCGGACGAAAACACTCTGACGCTGACTGCTTATCTCGCGCCCCCCGTCGAACCGCCGCCGCAAGATGACCAGGAGGACGACTTCTTGGGAACCATAAGCGCCGACGACTTCGCCGAACGACAGCGAGCCGACCCGGAACTCAAGGGCCTCATGGAGTACCTCGAAGGCAAGACCGCCATTGTTCCGAAGGCATTCAAGCGAGGACTCACGTCGTTTGTATTACGAAACGGCATTCTCATAAAGAAAAATTTCTCGCCCCTTCGAGCCAACTACCTTCTCATAGTGCCTTCAGCACTGCGACCAGAAGTCCTCCAGGCACTACACGACGACCCGATGGCTGACACCTCGGACTTTCCCGCACGCTCGCAAGAGTACAAGAAAAGTACTACTGGCCGCGCCTTGCCGCCGACGTCGCCCACTACGTAAGGACGTGCCGAGACTGTCAGCGACGGAAGACACCGCCAGCAAGACCGGCAGGCTTCCTTCACCCGATCGAGCCTCCTCGGCGACCGTTCCAGCAGATCGGCATGGACCTCCTGGGGCCGTTTCCAACGTCGACTTGCGGAAATAAATGGATCGTCGTAGCTACCGACTACCTCACCCGCTACGCCGAAACAAAAGCCCTGCCCAAGGGCAGTGCCGCCGAGGTAGCCAAGTTCTTCGTTGAGAACATCGTCCTTCGACACGGCGCCCCAGAGGTTCTCATCACCGACAGAGGTTCGGCGTTTACGGCTGACCTAACTCAGGCGATCTTGGGATACAGCCGCACAAGCCACCGCCGGACCACCGCGTACCACCCACAGACCAATGGCCTGACCGAGCGTCTAAATAAGACTATCGCCGACATGCTCGCCATGTACGTCGACGTCGAACACAAGACGTGGGACGCCATCCTTCCGTACGTGACCTTCGCATACAACTCGGCCGTGCAGGAGACGACACAGATGACGCTATACAAGTTGGTCTACGGAAGGAACCCGGCAACGACGCTCGACGCCATGCTGCCCAACGTCGCAGATGAAGAAAACCTCGACGTCACCGTCTACCTACAGCGCGCCGAATAAGCCCGACAACTCGCCCGCCAGCGCATCAAGAATCAGCAGACAACCGACAGCCGCCGTTACAATCTTCGACGACGCTTTGTGGAATACCAGCCCGGCGACTGCGTTTGGGTGTGGACGCCGATACGCCGACGCGGACTCAGTGAAAAACTTCTTCGGCGATACTTCGGGCCATACAAGGTGCTTCGACGTCTCGGTGCTCTGGACTACGAGGTCGTTCCGGACGGCATTACTAACTCCGAACGGCGTCGTGCGCGACCTGAAGTCGTCCATGTCGTGCGCCTCAAGCCGTATTACGCGCGTTAGCGGACCTGAGGACTTCACTTATTGTTTTATTGTTGTACTTTCTTTCTTTGTTGTTGTGACTAATTGTTGCATGCATTTTTTTCCCCATGTTCTGTTTTAAGCATCGGGACGACGCTTTTTCAGAGGGGGGCATTGCCACGCGCGTTTCTTATTTTCACTTTGCTCTATTCGGTTCTTCGCCCTCAAAGTCTGTCAGCAATGCTCAGCGCAAACCGCGCCTGACTGTTCTAGAAGCTTCGCGATTACTGTAGATCGTTTTGTTAAGATTGCGCGCAAGACGCGAACACTCGAGCTTATTCCAGAGCTTGTGCGACAACGAGTGATAAGACTGGAATATTCTATGACGCACGTATAAATGCCGACGCGCTTCACCGCTTGCCAGTTGATCGACGGCCGACGCTCTGCTCGCCGCTATCAGTGCCAGCGTGGATTGCTGTAATCTTACTTTCTGTTTACCGGCCACAAGTTCGGCCTAATAAACAGTTTCATCTTGGACACGTCGCCTGCTGCCTTCGTCGACGTCACACCCACGTGACAATATATATATATAAGTTTGCCCACCACTCGCGAAAAAGCTGGTACGCCACTGCTTGGTATACACCAAAATTGGTATTGCGTGACGTGACTGTATGACGAATATCAATAACAGGTCCGCACATGTATATCATGACATGCATGTTATGCATGCACTGTCTCCTTGCTGCCTGCTTCGCATTACATCAATTCTCACAATGTGTGGGAACTGCGAGTTCTTTTTTTCTGACTCCTTCGAGCTCGCGGATGCACAGTTCCTACGTGTCATGGTCAACAATCCTGGCGTTACTATTATCTAATTCAAGGATAGCGCGTTTCCGGTTACTCTCATACAAAGGCTTCAAGATTCCGTCTTCGGGTCCTTTGAGTTGAGTATCGTCACGCAATCAAGGCGGGTCCAGTAGTGAATACTCAGTACTCTTAGAACGAAGAGAGCGCCTTTACGCCCTTTGCGAGAGTTTTGGCTTGTCCCGCTGGGCACTCCTTTTTCCGGAGTCAAACTACTCTTTTTAGAGAGAGAATGAAGCAACGCCCTCTCATGGAGTACAGTACTCCGTCTGCGATAGAGTGAAGGCACTCCCACCGAGGGAGTAAAGCTGGCACATTGAAATAGCTCTGGTATAAAATTAATCAAGCGCGAAAAAGAAAGACAAATACATACACGCACATATCCACGCAACCACAACACGTTGAGCGCTCGCGACTACAACACGCAGATTTAACAGAACCTTCCCGCTGTCTTGACGGGAGATGTAATGAAGACGTGATGTTTGGAAGCGTTTCGCTACACTGCCAGTCGAATACTCGCTCCAATCCACGCCTGCAGGCAGAAAATCTGTTCAAATTACGGCGCTGCTAGTCAATTCGTTATGTGACTACGCAGCGGGCTCCCAGAGAAAGCAACACAATATAGCCTTGACGTGGCTGTTGCAAGATTCTAGGTCATACAGCCTGCAACGCTTACGCGTGGCGTGCTGTTCATAGGCGGCCCTAAACCTGCTACGAAAAAAATTCGTTTTCGGCACTGTAAGAGCGTCTAACGGATTAATTTGATTAATACTTCACTCTCGGGGTAATTAGAAGACATACATCAGTGCAAACATACATATACAAATCATACACAGCACTGGATTTGAACCACTGACCACACGCACCGAGAGCACGCACGCTAACCACTACACCACAGAGCCACCGCATGCTGCGATGAGTTTTCTCAAGCATATGTATTCACAGAGTGGTTCGAAAAAAAAGGGGGAGGAGCTTGCAACTTGTGTTCTTGCATCGTTAGCGTGTATTGCGCCTGCATTAAGTTCGTAAATAGATTACGCGGCGTCATGAACTCGCGGAGACCTCCGTTAGCACCTTATGCTCCGACTTCGGTTCGTCGTCTGTCGTGCCGCAAGCAAAATGATAAACGTGTGTCCTTTTGAGTGTTCACCCTAATTTGTGGATGTCTTTCTCGCCCAAAATTCGCAGATACCAGCGTGACAAGTACCTTCAGGTAGCGAAACTCACGTATGTGTATTCTACGAGCGTGTGCTGTTGAGTGATTTTGGTTATTTTTGCCGCGAGCCGCAAGTGTTTTCAGTGGCACCAGTGCGTTCTCAGCTGTTCGTAGACCATGTGCTATGGCATCTCATTGTTACATAAGTCAATGCCTGAGTTACAAGGGTATTTTAGCGTCACATATACAACCATGTGTATTTATTGCGCGCGTTCGTACTGTTGCGGGCTGCACGCCGGGTCAGCGGCACCTTCCAAGCCGTTAGACGAATATTTCCACCATGAGCACTTAACGCGCGCCGAGGCGCGATGTACAGTGATTCTCAATTATTCGTAGTCAGTATTTAATTTCTTTTATACACGAAGACTAGCTATACCCTTTCACTAAATAAGCTTTACTCTACAGTGTCGCGCACCGTTATAATGAACGTCGTAGGCGTGCACCAAGCTCCACTAATTCGCGAGTGACATGTCTCCCTAAAAAAACATGGTTGATCCCTCCGTCATAGGAATCGGTATAACACGAAAGTGAAACGTGTCCTTACAGAAGTAGTCGAATGTTTACTGTACATTGATATAAGAGAGCTTGCACAATGTTTATTGGTGTGTTGACAGTTATAGCACCATTTAACGTGGATGCATCCACGTTGACGCTTGATGGTACATCTGTATCCCGACGACTAACGTCTATGATGAATGATTAAAGGAACCCTTGTGGTCATAGATGCGTGTGGTAGCTGTACGGTGAGAGCAGAATCATTGAAAGCGGTGTGACAGCCAGAAGAGCGTCAATGATTGGGCGCCTAACTTGGGCTAAGGTTGCCTACTCGCGGCATGTTAGAGTTATTGAACAACGCTGCCCGACCAGAGGGAAACGCAATGTGCGTCGTGCCTTCCCCGTTGGCCGGCTGCGATTTTTCGCGGGGCGAGCTAGGAACATGGCTAGGGACGCGGAGTTACGGCCACGCGACGCACTCGCGCGTCGCACAGCTATTTTTGGTATGGACGGATGCTACGAGTGTGGATGCTAGGGGTAAGGTCGCCACCTGGCAGTGTGTTAATGCGTCGGCGAAATTGCACGTTTACTATTCGAAACACGCCGAATGGGACGGACGCGGACAAACAACGCTTTGAAGGAACTAATTGTGCATTTCACGGTCTTAATGCATTACTTCTCTTAGCAAGAGCACGGTGAGAGGACAGTGGTAGATATAAACGGCTTGTTTTTAAAGTCTGCAAAGTATGTGATCGTGAAAAAAAAAAAAAGATCGTGGCGCAGTGGATAGCTTGCCCGGCATCTCTTGTCGCGGACCTAGAGGTCGTAGGTTCGACTCCCGTTGACGGAACTTTTTTCTTTGTCTTCTGATCATCTGTATTTTTTCGACGTCATTTCCGTGGCGGAAATACGTCACTCAAATCTTTGTGGACCCCAGCATAAAATACTTTCGTGTTAAAATAACAAGATAATACTGTTGCGCTTCTCTGTTGCGAACGTGCGCATGTATTTGGCGGTCCTCCTGAAGAAATTGTGTAGTATTTGCTAGAAAAATGGCGTAATTGTATGCCTCAGTGACACAGCTGTTCTTCTGAAAATAACGTTTATTTCTATTTTGTAGGACATCTTTTGTCAGAGCAAGCCACAAGTGGGGGCCACGGGCACTCGTACTACGTCGTGTACATTTAGGTGCGTCCAAACTCATTATACAAATTATGCTACCGTTGATAAATGATCAACCCATCCATGTTCGATGAATGTTGGTCTGTTTCCGTTCACTGCCTGTCGCTTATTTGCATATTGTGCAAGAATCATCTGTTCAGTCCATCTGGTATAACACAAGGATTATCTACAGTATCCCCCTCGAACAAAAGAAAAAAACGCCCTTTTTCAAGGTACACTGTCCAGTAACAGGGGCCCCGTTTGATTTTTGGTATGCTTCACCGCAAAACTGTTTGCATTGCGGCGGGGCTGACTTACGTTTTATTTCGTTAGCAATTACATGGACACTCTCGGTTGGTTTTCGCCGTCGGCGTCGCCGTCATGTCTCATATACATATATGTATCTATATATTTATAAAAATATCAAAGAAAAATAATTCAGAAAAATCTTTCCGACTCGCGGCATCGAACCAGGGACCTCTCGCTCTACAGCGCGCGGCGCTAACCATTCAGCCACGAATGCGAACGTCCTTCAACGTTCAAACGGCGAGCTATTTATATACAGCGTGTTTTCAGCATTACCAGCGAGATGGCGCAAAGGCCGCGCTCGGAGGGGCTTAGCTGGGGTTCCTCGCGACGCGCGCTCTCAGTTGCTCCTAGCTCTCCGGCGCGCACTTCGCCCGAAGGGGGGCGGGGTACATGCCTGTGCGCGCGCGCGCTTATCTCGCGGTGGCGGAGAATGGGGCTGTCGCCGGAACGATAGCGTTGTAGTTACCGGGCGCGCGAAGGTCACATCGCTCGCTGCAGTCCCCCCCGTTTGCAAAAAGAGCACGCTTTTCAAACACAGCGAAGTAACAACTGTGACACTTTTTAGTTCGCGCTCGTCTGTACCTGTGAATACGTTTCGTGCGTCGTTTTTGTTTGAACAGCGCGTTAAGTGTCGAGCATTGGCGCCAAAAGCAGCCGCCGGGCGGCTGCCTTAAAGAAGAGAGTGATAGCGGCCTCGCGTATGCCGGAGCTACCTTCTACGCATCGGAAGATTATCGTCAGGCCCCGAGACGGTCTGGATTTCCGCAAAACCAAATGCTACGGCATTTCCACCGCAATCTTCACGGCAGCCGGGATCTCCGCTATCCAAGCTCCCACCAATTTGGTCTGCCCCAACGTCGTGCAAAACATCGTTGTGGTGTGCACCGAAAAAGAAGACAACGCTGGCAAGATCTTGGCTCTCAAGAGTATTCGCGTCAATGGCAAAGAGCACGAAGTAGCGGTGTACGCCGCTGCCGAAGGCAACTATGTTAAGGGGGTGATCCGCAACGCCGAGCGCGACATCGATGACGCCGAGCTCTCAAGGCTCATCGTACACCAGGGAAACCCCTCGGTTCGCGGAGTCAAGCGCATCAAGGAAACCGGCTCCGTCGTCGTTCTTTTTGACGGAGGAGATGTCCCAAGCTACATCAGAGTCGGCCAGGCAATAGTCCGGTGTTACGTCTACAAAAAGCAGATCGAGGTGTGCAGCAAGTGCACCCGAGTTGGTCATCGTGCGGACGTCTGCCCCACTCCACTGGTCAACGTGTGCCACAACTGTGGGGCCAAGGAGCCGAAGCAAGGACACTCGTGCCAGGTTAGGTGCAAACTCTGCGGCAAGGGCCACTCTACCGGAGACAAAGCCTGCAAAGAGAAGTACCAGACACCCTTTGTCGTTCGACAGAGGCGAAAGGAACGAGAAATGGAACATGCTTTCGACGTGGACCTGCGGGATTTCCCCACGCTCCAGGCCGGGCAGCCTGGGCCGTCTTCGGGTGGCCGGCTGCAGCCGTTCACCATGGGAGGTGGATCCTCGCTTCCCGTCACCGCGAAATGGGCCTCCAAGGAGAAGAATACAGAACCTTACAGAGCACAAGCTGGACCCTCCAACCAGGTAAGCGGGGGGCACCGTCACCGCTAAGGAGACGGAGGAGCTTAAGAAAGTCAGGAACGAGAACGCGAAACTCAGCACAGAGTTAGCGGAGGTCAGAAAGGAACTGGCGATGCTCAAAACCGCCGTTTCAGTATCGAGACCAGATGTCGACCAAAATGGTGGCAATTGTAGCAAGCGCCGAGACATTCCCAAGGTAGACGTAACTGACAGCCTTAAACAAATCAAAGAATCTGAAGCTGATTTCTGCGACGCTTCAAGAAATCACAAAAGATATAGTAATTCTCAAGGCACAGAATCGCTTTATTGATTTTCGCCTAAGGGATCTTGAATGTAGGATGGGTCTCCCGGAGCCTCTGGCACTCCCGACAGAATTAACGCAGTTAATATCAGACCCCACCGTTGTGGCGGAGCTCGTACAAAAGCAGATACCATGCCCTCAAAGCGATCCGAAGGCTCAGTCTCGTGATCCAAAGGCTCAGCCTTCTGCTAAAATTAAGTCCTAAACATGGCTGCGGTATCGAACACCGCCTTTCGTGTCTGGCAGTGGAACTGCTGCGGATTCAAAAAGAAAAAAAGCAGTATTAGCTCAATACATTTTACCGTGTGAATCAAAACCGCAGGTAATTCTATTACAAGAAACGATCACGCCCGGCACCACGTTTAGTGGTTACGAGTCTTTTGAATGCGTCAAGAACGGTGGCAGAGGCGGCGTTACTCTGGTCAAAAGCGGCATCACAGTCATTAATCACGAAGACATAGATAAGCGCTCTAATGCCGAATATGTCTGTACAGAACTCTTACCGGGCAAGAACATGCGCAGGGGATTGCTTATTCTCAACATATACAGTTCGCCAAAGCGACGAGACGAGCGCTTCTACGGCCTCATCGGTAAAGCGGTAAAGATGGCTACCGACGCCGGCATACCACTCATAGTAGCCGGCGACTTTAACGCGCCTAATTCCACGTGGGGCTGCGTTAGAGACTCACCCAAAGGGACCTCGATATATAAGGCCATGCAGGACTTTAATCTCACGCTACTCACGACCCCGGTTTCCCCACTCGTTTAGGCAACTCGGTAACAAGACCATCGACCCAGACCTCTCTCTGGTCGCCTATGGCGGCGAGTCGTCATGGCGAAACATGGGGCAAGATCTGGGTTCCGATCATCTCATCATCGAAATGACACTACACGCTCAATGCAAAACCACCTGAATACAGCGCATCATTGATTGGGACCTCCTCCGATCCAGCAGAATTGACAAAGCCCCTCCTAACGATTATGCAGAGTGGATGGAAACTCTCTTCTCCGATGTCTCTGCCTCCACTAAGGAGATAGAAACGGAAGAGAACTTCCCAACCATGGACAGCTGCTTAGCGCACCTTTTTGAAGCTAAAACGTCTCTCAAAGAACGATGGCTAAAGAACAAACTGAACAGATCACTAAGGAAACGCATCGCCAAGATCAATGCAGAAATTGCATCGTACTCTAAAGTGTTAGAACAGAAACACTGGGTCGAAACGTGCGACAAAGTCGACGGGCAGATGAGGGTGGGCGGCAAGTGGAACTTGCTCAAACACCTTCTGAAACCCACCGTCACTCCCGCCGCCCAGAGATCGGCCATCGAGAGACTTGGTCACCAAGCTCTCAATCTTCGTAACAAAGATTCGATCATGAAAGATCTAGCCGAAATTCATCTTCCACTAGGTACCACGTCATCCACGCCACCTCCCGGCTATACCGGAACCTATTCCGACGAGCTGGACCGTGACATATCGGAATGGGAAGTCAGGTCTGCACTTCACAAACTCAACAGCACCTCGGCGCCGGGCGCTGACCGCGTCACGAACCGCATGCTCAGGAACCTTGACGACGAGTCGGTCACCTTCCTGACCGATCTCTTTAACAAACATTGGAAGAGTGGCTCGTATTCACACAAGTGGAAGAACGCCACCGTCATACTGATACCCAAACCCGGTAAGAAATGCACGACAGAAAACCTTAGGCCAATCTCACTCACATCATGTGTCGGCAAAATTTTCGAACATGTCATAAACGATAGGGCGTCTAAGTACATAGAGCGCAACGACCTCTTCCCGTCCAACATGGTAGGCTTTCGCCCACACCTATCAATACAAGACGTCATGCTTCTCATCAAATCGCAGGTCATCGACGCCTCTACTAGAGATCCCAAAGTCATTTTGGCTCTGGATCTCAAAAAGGCGTTCGATACCATACTTCACGATCACATCCTCGGAGCCATCTCCGAGCTGGGTCTCGGTAGGCGTTTCTTTAACTTCGTAAGACAGTTCCTGGCAGATAGAACGGCCACCATCAGGTTAGGGGAGATGGAATCAGACAAGTGTCATCTAGGCAACACGGGCACCCCTCAAGGGGCAGTGATTTCGCCCCTTCTTTTTAACATAGGTATGGCTGCTCTCGCTAGAGATCTTGATAACAGTGACATCGGCTCCGCCATCTATGAAGACAACATCACCATTTGGACCCGGGGTGGCTCGGTGGGCCATACCGAGAGTACACTCCAAGAAGCCGTACGAACGGTCGAGAAACACCTTTCTCATATGAATCTTGTACTATCAGACAACAAGTCCGAGCTTCTTGTCTACCGACCCATTCGCATGGGGCGACCACCCAATGGGTGGGTACCAACCACGGAGATCGACATACAGTTGTTCACTCAGAACGGCGCGGAAATCCCCCCGCCAAGGCACCATACGCGTGCTAGGCATGTACATATCGGAGAACGGCAGGAATGCAACTACGATACAGAAGCTGCAACAGCACACCGCTGCCACCGTTCGGCTTATTCACAGGATCTCAAGTAGACGAGGAGGCATCAAGGAGGACAACCTCCTCCGGCTCTTCCATGCCTTCCTTTTAAGTCATATCAATTGCGTCGCCTTCATGCACGCCTGGAGCACTGCCGAAAAGGCCGAACTAGAAGCCTTGATTAGACAGACTGTCAAAAAGGTTTTGGGGCTCCCTTGTCGAACAAGTACAGTAAAACTTGAGGCATTGGGCGTACACAATAAGCTCGACGAATTAATCGAAGCGCAGCGCACTGCCCAGATTTCCAGACTTTCTTGCACTGGAGCGGGAAGGCGATCCTAGCCAGAGCAGGTATCACCTCTCCTCTGACTAAGGAGAGAGCAGTTCCTCTTCCAGACACTGTAAGGTCGACAATCATGGTTCATCCACTTCCACGAAATATGAATCCGGTACATAATCAGGGTAGAAGGAGAGCGAGGGCTAAAGCCTTCCTCTCTAAGGAGAGAGGGCTAAAAGCCTTCCTCTCTAACTTAAACAGCAGAAGCGAAAACGCGCTCTTCGTAGACGCATCTCGTTCGGGACCGAACAGCTTTGTGGCCGCCGTGGTAGACATGAGAGGCCGCACCATTAGTGCCGCCTCGGTGAGTACCAAGTCCATCGGGGTGGCCGAACAGGTCGCCATCTCTCTGGTGTTAACGACTAGAGATCCATCCCCTATATTTTCCGATTCCATGACGGCCGTCAGGTCGTTTGACGCCAACCAAATCTCTCTGGCTGCTCACAGCATTCTCACTAGCAGCACAGTATTCCCTCACGAGTTGACGTGGTTCCCCACCCACATGGGTGCCTCCGTCGACGGCATCGCCAACCCCAACAAATTGACTCACGCTCGGGCGCGAGGACTCATTCTCCGCCCCGGGCACACGAGCCCCCCGCACACTGCGGGGGGAGGGGGAGTGGCGGTGGCGCCGACGGGGACCCGTTGACCACCTTTCATGAGTTAAGTTCCCACTACAGGTTAGGCAGGAAATCCTTTCCGGATCCGCACAGAGAGCTAACTAGGAGGCAGGAGGTAGCCCTCCGACTCCTCCAGACTAGATCCTTCCCGTCGCCGGCCACTATGGCCCTGTATACGGATATTTCACCTAACTGCTCGGCATGCGATCAACTCGCCACCTTTCCTCATCTGATGTGGCGGTGCCCCCGCTTGCGAGTTTCATCAAGGAAGCATCACGTCAACCAGACGGACTTTTTAGAGTGTATCGCAAGTCCGGACCTTGCGCAACAACTTCGGGTGGTCCAAAGGGCCTGTGAAGCGATCGGGAACCTTTGGTTCCCCACCCCGTCGCGGGTGATGCCCTCGGTGGGTTCTTAAACCTTCTTCCCAGGAGGCAAATAAAGTTCATCTGTCTGTCTGTCTGTGACTCTCGTCCTGTGCATGTTGTTTTCGTGCGTCATGTGTGTGTGAGCAGCGCGCTGCACTTTTCGACCTGCTTGCCATTTGTCGTTTAACATTCCAATTTGTTGCTATCGCATTCATTGCTTCGCCTTTTGGCGAAACTGTGACTTTTTTTCCATCCCCGTGAGATGGCTGCAGATCTTTAGTTGCCGTGATCTTGCGACATATGCAGTTCCCAGGCTTGCATATTGGAGGAGCAAGCATAGCTAGAAACAGGTGGAATGTGGCTGGAGACCACACAACTTATTGACAAGCTTGAGATCAAACTGGCGTGATACTTCAGTTTGACCATTCTTTCGCACAGTGAAATAAAGGGCACCTATTTCACAATACATGGGTTAATTTATGGCACCTGCCTTCATCACGTCCGCTATTGATTTCACAAGGAGTTTTCGAAACATACGTGGCTGAGACCCACTGATTTATACGTCAGAGTTTGAACGATTTCTTTTGCATAATACAAGCTATTTTTTGTTTGAATGCACTAGAAATTCTTAAACATGAATTGATACAAAAAATGTGAATTGTAGTACTTTATTGGAATCAAAACAATAACATCCATAATGTCAATGTAAAAATACACATTTTCATCTACAGTACAGGACGTATGCTCATTATTGAACACAGGAAGCAAGATACACAGCACAACCGAAAGTACAGAAGAAAAAAACATCACAAGGCACGACACATATACTTAGCAATGCCAGTATGCATTTAAATCCAAACAGACGGCATGCACAAGGGACTTGGTGTCTGCTTAAAAATGAAGGCAATTCGATAAGTGAATGAAGGCTTACAACACTTTTGAGAAAAATACAACTGTGGAATAGGCATGGTAAGGTACAATTTGTTTATATTGTATTAGTCTGCCCGTAGGCGTGAAAGACGATACGCGACTGTGCAGTCAACTTTGTTGTATAAAGACCTGTGGTGTCGACCATATATCCACCTGCCAAAACTTGTAAACACGCTTGCCTTTGTTCACATATTTTCATATGATGATGCAAATTTCTAAAATTAAGCTTGGGAACTAGGCATTATTTCACAACTATGATTCGCCCGTACTATTATGCTTAAGCAGTAGAGCTACAGTCAGGCCCGTAGCCAGGGGAGGGGGGGCTAGGGGCCTGGGCCCCCCCTGAAATTCGGATGGAGGGGGGTGTTCTACCAAGGACAAATAATAAAAACAGGTGTTTTTCAAGGCCTTCAACAAGTGCCTCTCGCCCCCCTTCCCCCCGAAAAAAATTGCTGGCTACGGGCCTGCCTACAGTTATAATATTTTTATGCCAGCTATTGCCGTGCCATCATCTGCTACCGGTAAAGTAGTTCGTCTTTAAAATTAAGCTGAAGTTATGGCTCATGCAAAACCGCCTCATGTAAAATGAATCCGAATACCATGACTGGAATGTTACGTTAGGCAACAAGTTTTCAATTAAAAATTGCCTATCAATACTGGTGGTGGCTTGACACATTATAGCCAAGGACTGGATATGCCATGAGATTGAATGAAAATTGAACAGGCTATAAATACAGGTTGTAAAACAGCCAGGAATTAAATTTAGTCAATTAAACAAGCTTACAACCTTTTTCAAGACATGTAAAATTTTCAAAATGCGTACTCTTATTGGAAAGTTTGGACACAGCATCGTGCATAACACAGTGCAGGAGTCCAAGTGCTGGCAATCCTAAATGTTGAGTGATGTACAAGATCGTCAATATAGTGTACTGTAAGGCCCATGAGTGTTCGCAGAACAGGCCGTCCTGTAGACGAACCGGTTGGCCAGAACTCTTGCTGCTTCGCCAGAAGTGTCTAGTCTTCATGAAAAAAGATATCAAATAAAGAAGTGTATCAGGCTTTCTGCTTCCATACAAATAAATGTCCTAGAAAAGACTAACATGACATCTCTTACTGCAGACTTTTTGAAAAAAAACATCACAAAAGTACAAAAATTGAAGTGCTGCCTTGAGAGATCTCCAACGAGTGCAGCATGCCTTTGTTCTAAAATCTGAACGATGTAGCAACATGATACAGAAAGACGGAGCTCATTGCTTGTCCATGTATTTCTGCCATGTTTTGATACACATAGCAAAAGAACATGGTACGATATCTGAAAACTGAACACGCTGCGCGAGCACAGAAATAAGAGAGGAGACAGGAAAGAGAGCGTTTTCAGATATGAACCAACTAGTCCGCACCGAAGTATTGTTGCAAGGCACGATAGCTAGTGTGCAGTGTTGCTTGTTGTTTCATGGAGGCAACTCCTACAAGAAAAATAATTCATTCACCCTCAAAATTTACTGCAAGTTGAACCTAATAAATTATTTTAAAACTTGGGCTAGATGGGACAAGATATAGATATATACTTATGAGGCATGCCACAGTGCACACCCTTGATTCTTTAATGTACATCTAAATCTAAAACCATGCTAATGCCAAAGCAGCACCTAGACAACATTGTTAGTACTGCACACGTAGCTCACTAAACCAACAGTGCATACAGCGCCTGCCTATAAGTCATGCACTATCCTGTTGCTGCCAACGAAAAAATACGTGTTCTCTGAAAATTTTCCACGCTGCTTAGTGCTTGATATTATCTTAAATGTCACCTAGCCAACAGAGATTAGACATGCAATAAACATAACTGTCAAGTCTACACGAATGCAAAAATTTTCCTAACCATGATAACTTAACCCTTCGAGACGCTATGTACACAATTGTGCACATGATTTGTTTTTGCGCCTTGTATCAACTAAGAGAGAGCAAGATACATTGAGCTTCAGATAGATTGAGCCTGCTGCATAATAAATTTGTCTTCATTTAATTTCATTTCGCAGCGTACTGTTGCGCATGATCACATTGCTAAGGCACTATCCCGTTCGACGAGTCGTTCGATGAGCCGTGTCCTGCGAGCAATGTTAAAAGTATACTTTTTCTTTGCTCTAAATGGAGATAACGAAAAATGAATTTGTACTATATGTCTAGGCCGAGATTTCATTCTATTTATGCCAAAATAGAACATGTATGACTTCAGGATAAACAGATATTGAATTACAACTTAATTAGAATAAGTTACTATAACACACATAAATGAACATATTGCCACGGGCGTTTCTTTTACTGTAATCGGTTTCCGCCCAAAAGGACTATCAGCAGTACTCGGCGCAGACCGCGCCTTATTGTTCCAGAAGCTTCTCGGTTGTAGTAGATCGTTTTGTTAAGATTGCACGCAAGACGGTAACACTCAAGATTATTCCAGAGCTTGTGCGATGACTAGTGATAAGGCTAGAATGTTTGACGCGTGATTTATAAAAGCCAGCGCGTTCCAACTATGTTGAGTTGATCGACAGCCGACGCTCCGCTCGCCGCTATCAGTGCCAGTGTTTATTGCTGTAACCTGACTTTCCGTTTACCGGCCACAAGTTCGGCCTAGTAAACAGTTCATCTTGAACATACCGACTGCTGCTTGGGTCAACGTCACGACCACGTGACAATATTACGACATTATTCTTGTTGAAATAGTATACTGAGTGCCTTGAAATAACGTTGTATTATTTTGGCCCATTTACAGGCAGTTCTTCATAGGTGGCGTCTGAAAGAGTTAAATGACGAGGTGTATGCAACCAATCCTTTTTACCGTTCACCTCTGTTCAGCTTATATACTTGTGTGGAAAGTCTAAGAAACCGCCACAAGCTGGATCAACCTTGTGATTCCAAGATAGCATTTCAGAGCATGGAGGCAGCACGTAAGCTTTAAAATTTACTAATGGGTGGTTCCACGAGAGATCGAACATGCATGTCCGGTCGATATTTTTGTTTGGTCTGGGTTTTTTATATGTTATGCGGGCATATTAAGAGTGCACGGAACCGAAAATTTTATTTCCGAAAAACGCTCCGAGCGCGAGAAAAAAAATATTTGAAGGTGGCGGCGCGGGCGTCTTGTTTTTGCTCACCGCAATATTTTTGGATTTCGCGGCCGAATTTAATGCGAACTGTAAACGTGGCATCGAAAATTTTTTGTGTTGGTTTTAATACTGTGGTAATAATACTGTGGTTAATACTGTGGTTTTAATACTGTAGGTAATACTGTGAACTACATCCATGCTTTTTTGATGCTGTCCTCCAAACGGAAAAAATGTAAAAAAAATGGCAAATCGAAAATGTTTGCTAAGTTTGATGCGTCTTCGCCCGTTTGCTATTGTACGCAGAAACTTCAAAACTGTGTGACATATAGATAAAGGCCTTTTAAATGTTTCTGCGAAAGATCGCTTTCCTACAAGCAGCGTAAAAAAAGAAAGAAATAGTTAAAAAAGCAAGTTTTTTCAAAAAAGCCCATTTTCAAAAAACAAAATAAAAAAAACCCGGTCTCAATTTTCACGAAAATTTTTTATCGAAGAGCGCTTATGTCAGTCAATACACGGTTTGAATATAATATGTCCTCATTTGCTTTGTTAACGAGATATAACGGGCCAAAGTGACCCTTGCTGTGTGTTCTCACTTCAGTACCTTTGATGGTTGTTATCAGCTTGCATTGCGCGTAAATATACAGTACTAATTATTTTCTGCAGCGAAACTTCACTCTGGTGGCCTGTCTTCAGGAAAAATGTATTCTCAGATTTTATTTGTGTCTAGCGTGTGCGGGGTGGGCTGCTTCCGCTCTTTGAAGGACTACGCGTACACAGTTTGCAGCCTGCAACCTCGCCTACAAGCATCAGAAGAAAGGTGGACGCACCTGTTCAACGTATTAATCGCTTCATGTTCCTCAAGAAATGCTTGACCACCTCCACGCGGTTCTCAGATGTAGACAGGTTTTCCATAAGACGCGTAAGGCAATGCCAGCAGACCTCTGTCGCGAATATTCTCATCATATGTGACAGTGGCGTCCGCAGGTAGGCAACAACAGAAACAGTAATAACAAAAAAAAACATTTACGCAACGAAAAGGTTACCGAAACGTGGGAGGCCAAGCTCGCCTCGGAGGACCTGGACCAACAACGACGTCTCGTCGCCAGGGCCAAGGAGGCAGCGAAAGCCAGAGGGTTCCTGGAATGAGAAGACCTCCCACCTTGGGTAGACGCGGGTCTTGCACCGCGATACCATTTCGTGAAATCAATGTTTATTCCTCCTCCTCCTCAGCAATCTTCTTCTTGGGAACGCGTAAATAATTGGCACAGAATACTCAGATCTAATCACGGGTCACGTGCATCGTGTGCAGCGAACAGACCAAGTCGATACGTGTACACTGAACAGCGCCACACTCATTCTCTCACTTATGCGCTGCTGTCGTGAATGAGTTTCCGAAATTGCTCATGTTTTCACGCTTTATGACCAATGCTTTGTCTGTCTAAAGGCTTTGAACTACGACAATTAATGTGTGGGTCACACTCGTAGTCGAAATTAAGGATAACGTATACGTCTGGAGCCACAAGTAATCCCTACAGTTCTCGACGTGCGAAAGTATTTTAGCAAAATTGCCGACAAAACATCATAAATTGGGCAGCTTCGGCCACTTGTGGCTTAATCATGCCGCAGCACACGTTTTCTGGCTGCTGAAACGCTGAGGTAAAGGTCGAGATGATACAAGATGACGTTATCTGCGACGCCGAAAACATGAGATCGCGGGAAGCGAAATTAACGACTCATGAGTGGCTGAGATAACTTCTTAGAAATGTTATTTAGGCACACTGTGCGTCGAATAGATAAGATGGTTAGAGCATCCAAAGCACGTAACGGAAGGGAAGCAGGTAGTGAGAAAGCACGTCCATAACACGGCGTGTGGTATTTAGTTACAAATTAAGCTAGCTTGTCGCTGCATACAGATGCTTTTTTTGTGTGTGTGCAAGGCGAGTTTCAGCAAATTCACCTAAAGCATGTGCTCGTAGTGTCTCGCGTGCTCCTGATTACAGAATAATGGCTGGGTAAGTTGAGGTTGCAGGCTGCAAACTGCGGATATTCGCGACAGAGGTCTGCTGGCATTGCCTTGTGCGTCTTATGGAAAACCAGTCTACATCTGTGAACCGCGATGAGGTAGACCAAGCATTTCTTGAGGAACATAGCGCGATTAACACGTTGAACAGGTGCGTCCACCTTTCTTCTGATGCTTGTAGGCGAGGTTGCAGGCTGCAAACTGTGTACGCGTAGTCCTTCAAAGAGCGGAAGCAGCCCACCCCGCACACGCTAGACACAAATAAAATCTGAGAATACATTTTTCCTGAAGACAGGCCACCAGAGTGAAGTTTCGCTGCAGAAAAATAATTAGTACTGTATATTTACGCACAATGCAAGCTGATAACAACCATTAAAGGTACTGAAGTGAGAACACACAGCAAGGGTCATTTTGGCCCGTTATATCTCGTTAACAAAGCAAATGAGGACATATGATATTCAAACCGTGTATTGACTGACATAAGCGCTCTTCGATAAAAATTTTCGTGAAAATTGAGACCGGGGTTTTTTTTATTTTGTTTTTTGAAAATGGGCTTTTTTGAAAAAACTTGCTTTTTTAACTATTTTTTCTTTTTTTACGCTGCTTGTAGGAAAACGATCTTTCGCAGAAACATTTCAAAGGCCTTTATCTATATGTCACACAGTTTTGAAGTTTATGCGTACAATAGCAAACGGGCGAAGACGCATCAAACTTAGCAAACATTTTCGATTTAGGCCGTTTTCGCCATTTTTTTACATTTTTTTCGTTTGGAGGACAGCATCAAAAAAGCATGGATGTAGTTCACAGTATTGCCTATTAAAACCAACACAAAAGATTTTCGATGCTACGTTTACAGTTCGCATTAAATTCGGCCGCGAAATCCAAAAATATTGCGGTGAGCAAAAACAAGACGCCCGCGCCGCCACCTTCAAATATTTTTTTCTCGCGCTCGGAGCGTTTTTCGGAAATAAAATTTTCGGTTCCGTGCACTCTTAATGTGCCCGCATAACATATAAAAAACACAGACAAAACAAAAATATCGGCCGGACATGCATGTTCGATCTCTCGTGGAATCACCCTAATTCACTTTCTTAACTCATTAAGGCCGATGTAAGAACTATCGGTTCGATTTTATTGAAAGTTCATACGTTTATCAAACTACAGTAGACAACAACCGCTGCAATTTTTCGTAGAGTCACATTTATTTCTTCAGAAGTTATGGTACTGTACTTTAGAAAGTACAATGGGCAAGCTGGCTCGGTACAAGAATAGCAGCTTACGTCATATTTTAAAGCCCTCATAAACATCGCTTCACTCGTCCTCGCTTTCATTGTGAACAAGGCTCCCGTCAGGGGAGCCGAAACGTCTTTCTTCGTATTCCTTTTCATGGTCGGTGTCCTTCTTTTATTTCTATCATGTTACTTCCCGACCAGACGGGCTTCCGTCAAAACCTCGACTTCATTAACCTACGCCGGGCGTACGGCCAACCTGTGATCAACGAGATTCGCCAGTACATTTCATTGACGAGCAGAGTATCTGCGTTCAAAGATCACCTCAGTTTCAACCTGACCTGCCAGGCCCGAGGACTGATTCTCCGTTTTTTACGTCTAAACAGGCCTGTCCGCTCAAGTTTTGGTTTTAGCGTGGTTGCCAAGGCCGAAAAGCTTCTACTACAAGCCAGGATTCTGGAATGCAGGCAGACCGTAAGGAACCTGGAGAATGAGGCTTTCTTCGCACGCCGTCGCCTGGAGCACCGGGTCCCTGACGAGTTCGCAAGCATTCAACTGCATGCTAATTTCAAGGCCAGACTTCAATCCCGTCGCACAAAGGAGACGCACGAAAACAAACTCGCCACACTGTCGCAACCGTTTGATGCCCTGCGCAGAAACGTTTCCGGGTCCATCGTGCACAACTTGTCGTCGTACGAGCCAAACTCTGCCGAACTCGCTGTCCTGAGCCTTGGCTTGAACTTCAACGTTGGACCACAAAGAGATGCGAGAAGATTGGTTTGCGCTGTAGAAAATGCAATCAACCAAATCGAGCCCGTCAGACGAGATGAGGCACGAACCCGCGCTATAGGCCTTCTTTCACGGTTACGCCCGAACCACAACGTCTCCCCGCTTTCAAGAGAAGAAAAGCAAGCTGTCAAAGACCTTCGCTCAAATGGAAACCTTGTCATCCTTCCGGCAGACAAGGGCAACGCGACGGTTCTTCTCAACAGAGGTGACTACCGTGACAAGATGTCGTCATTGCTTGCGGATGAGGCGACATACTGCCGTCTGAAGAAGGATCCCACGCCCAAGGTACAGCGCGAGCTACAAAAGCTTCTTGCTGACGTTTTTCGCGTTATTGATCCTAAACACAAGGGGTTGTACTTTTCCCTTCTGTGCACTAATGGTTCGGCGCGAGCGCTCTATGGTCTTCCAAAAATCCACAAGGCAAGCATCCCGATGCGACCCATTGTCGATTTTACTCGCTCTCCCCTTCAAAAACTTTCCACTTACCTTCATAAGGTTCTCTCCCCCCCTGGTTGGTAGAAGTGCCACTCACGTTCGCCATTCCGAAGACTTCATTGACAAGGTTCGTCATTATGCTCCCGATGATCAGGACGCCCTCGTCTCGTTCGACGTCGTATCGCTTTTCACAAGCGTCCCTATTCGACTCGCCACGGAAACATGCGCCGCAGCCCTTGAAGATGACCCTACACTGCCAGAAAGGACGCCCATCGACGTCCCTGACTTGAAAAGGCTCCTTCTGTTTTGCTTGGAGAACACTTACTTCGTGTTCGAAGGTGCCTTCTACAAGCAAGTGCACGGCACACCAATGGGGGGCATCTATCTCGGTAACAGCTTCAAATTTAACGATGGAATGGCTAGAAAATCGTGCACTTGCCTCTTTCAACACGCCGCCCAAGGTCTTCCTACGTTACGTAGACGACGTGTTTTGCATAATTCAACGAGATATGATTCCTTCATTCCTGTCCCACTTAAACAGTATTGAAGCTTCTATTCAGTTCACGGCCGAGGTAGAAAAAGACGGCGAGCTGCCTTTCCTGGACGTCCTTGTGAAACGTGACCAGCGCAGTTTGACGTTTTCTGTGTACAGAAAGAGCACGCACACCGGCAGGTACCTGCATTACGACTCGGTGCATCCGAAAAACCAGAAGAGATCGGTGGTTGCCTCACTTGTCGCGAGAACCAACCGCATCTGCACAACGCCGAGTAGCAGGGTTGCTGACCTTCAGCAAGTGCACCGAGATCTCTCGGCATGTGGCTACCCGAAGTCTATGTTGAACTCGGTGGAACGCCAGCTGTCTCAGCGCCCAAGACCTGACCGTGTGTTTCCAAGAAAGCGTGCCGCTATACCATACGTTCCTGGTGTGAGCGAGGGCCTGGCCCGCGTTCTACGCCATTACGACGTTCAAGTAGCCCACGTTCCCACGCAGAAGTTACGTCATCGCCTGGTAAATGTGAAGGACAAGCTTCAAAAAGAAAAGTTTCCTGGCGTAGTTTATCGGATCCCGTGTAAAGACTGTGATTGTGTATATATCGGCGAGACAGGGAATTTTGAACAGCGGGTCAAACAGCATGCGAATGACGTCAACAAGAAAAAAGTGTCTTCGAATGCCTTGGCAGAGCACGCTGAGAACTTGAGCCACCAAATCGATTTTCATAACGCCACTATCTTGGAAAAAGAGAAAAAACTGTCTGCAAGACACCATTTGGAATCAATCTTGATTCAAACGACGGATAAGACATTGAACCGAAACGATGGAACCCTCCCTCTTATCTACGCCCGCAGCTTACGTCATATTTTAAAGCCCTCATAAACATCGCTTCACTCGTCCTCGCTTTCATTGTGAACAAGGCTCCCGTCAGGGGAGCCGAAACGTCTTTCTTCGTATTCCTTTTCATGGTCGGTGTCCTTCTTTTATTTCTATCATGTTACTTCCCGACCAGACGGGCTTCCGTCAAAACCTCGACTTCAAGAATAGCAAGCATGCTAGGCCCTTGCCAAACTAATACCAACGTTATCTTGCCATATAAAACTTATCGAAGCACCGACGCTTCTTGCAAAGCGTAACACCACACTTTCCGCAGCACCATATCTTTCTTTTATGACAGACAGTACACCTCAGCTGTCTTTCGAGCTTCTTGTACAAATATCCGTACAGATAGAGGATAACAGCAGGCACTAAATATTGGTGTACTACGAAAAGTACACCAATATTTGATTAGTGTTCAGAGCGAAACAATGCACTTTAGCTGATTCTTGCACGTTGCAGGTGTTATTACGTTGTTCCTTCTGAAGCACAATGATTTTCTTTTTTTTTTCGATATATAAAGTGCGAAACTTGAAATTATTTTAGAAAATGTGCTACGCAACACGTGCATTCGATGTGCGCTCGTTTTTGGAAAGTTTAGACTTGTAGTTTAGAAACAATAGATCCTGGTCAACATTTACATTACAATTAATTCTAATAACATCCATCCCTATACTTTCCTTGGAGTTATTGTCTGTTAGTTCTCATTAATATTCTGTCTAACAAAGAAAAAAAACGTGCACTTAATATTGCTCTTTTTTGTTCATAGCGAGGGTCTCGTTCTGGCGGACTGGATGCCTTGAGGTAGTGTGCGAGGGATTATTGGTCAGCTGCCAACTCGTAATAAGATCACGTGCTACATGACACCAACAGGCAAAAAAAAGTGTTCCAGACTCGCTATATGGCTAATGGCGGCGCTGACTAACGCTCCCACGTTTAAATGCAAACGTGGGGATGACCGCTGCCATGGCTCAGTGGTAGAGCATCGGACACGTTATCCGAAGGTCGCAGGTTCGGTCCCTGTCGGTGACAAGTTATCTTTTCATCCACTTTTCTTTGTTCACATTTACATTGCAATTACTTCTAATAACATCCCCTATACTTTCCTTGGCATCACAGTCTGTTCCCATTAATACTGACTCTTGTCAACATGCGAGATTAGGAGTATCTTACTGCAACCTCTGACTTCAAGAATGCCAATTAGCAAAATCAGAATATTCGACTGTGTATTTTCTATTCCCAAAAATTAAGCGTACTTTGTAAAGTACGCTTAATTAATTAAGGGCGCTAATGGGTTGAGACAACGTTTTGAATAAGCCCGATAGGCAGAAACGTGTGACCATGAATTAAAACGTACACCTAACTTTCCGAGTTCAGGGTTCAAGCCTTATTTCAAGCAGTCGCAGCAGGACAAATATTCGTGTCACAAATATGTGAACAGTTTTGCAACTACCAAACACAAAAATAAAGTTAAACGCCATTATAACGATATGCTAGGGAGCTTCGAAGTACTTGGACGCACATGCCACTTCATTGTAAATGTAATGCATCGAAATGCTGACAATTTGGTTAAGAACACCGCAAATATTTTGCAATACAGTCCATTGCATGCTAGAGATGTTTGTTATCGAGGCACTCCGCTGTAAATTCAATATAGTGTTATGGGTGCGACAGTGCAGGTGCAGATGCTGCAGAATGTATCAGCATGGCTGAGATAAGAGTTACCATGAAATAGGACTCAAAATAGTGGTACTCTCAAGGTTTCCATTGTATCAATGACTTGCTTCATCACAAACTGGTATGCATAGCAGAATTACGAAATGCATTCTATTTGACCACCCTATCCAAATGAGATTGCTGCTACGAACCCAGGTTCTGTGAAGCATTCAGATGAGCTTCAAGTGTTTTGAGAAAGCTGCCGGTGCCCATAAATGCATAGCGTTGCATCTACTATCTTAGCGACACCTGCAAAGTAAAAAAAGAAATTGTATACGTGTTATGTAGTGACTCAGTATTTCATGCCGTACTGATCAGCTGTAAAGCTCACAAGTACTTATATCAGATAACTGGCATAAGTTCACTTTGACGTCCATGCATGAAACACTTCTTTAGCTCTTAAATTTATTATTCTAAAGCACTCAAACACGAAAAATAATTCAGCACACAATACACAAACTGACAGTGTCGATAAGGCTTTTCTATTACTATGGGCAAAAATATTTCACGGTATTATGCTGTAAGATTTTTGTCATTGCTGCTCCCATTTAATATTAGCATTGAAAGCGTTGCTGTGCTTCCTACACAAAGTGACCTTAGAGACAGGTGTCGTACTCTTCTTTCCTGTAAAGTAGTTTTCTGTTATATTTTACCCTTGTACGCCCTTCATTTGCACAGCTTGGCCAGCTAGATTAACAGCTGCAAACATGCCTGTGTTACCATCTATGTCTTCCTTTCCTTCTTTCAAATAATAATATCTGGGGTTTAACGTCCCAAAACCACGATATGATTATGAGAGACGCCGTAGTGGAGGGCTCCGGAAATTTCGACCATCTGGTGTTCTTTAACGTGCACTGACATCGCACAGTACACGGGCCTCAACCATTTCGCCTCCATCGAAATGCGACCGCCGCGGCCGGGATCGAACCCGCGACCTTCGGGTCAGCAGCCGAGCACCCTAACCGCTATACCACCGCGGCGGACTTTGCTTCTTTCAAATAAAGTCTTGGAGCATTTCGAAATATACACATCAAGATCAGTAGTGTAGCGTTGCCAACTGCACAAACATTGATAACCTTCACACTGCACAAGACTTCAGTAGGGTCTAGTTGGTGCATACTGACAAAAAATTAGCGCAAGAAAAACGCAGCACACAAAGAAGATACACAAGGGACAATCGGTTTTCCACTGTCTATCTCCTTGTGTGCTGCGTTTTCCTTGCCCTAAGTACTTCATGCTATGGCCAACCAAATTGGCACTGCCTGTGTGGTGAGACCAAAAACAAATACTTGCAGCTTCAAGCTCGCTGCATACCTAGTTCGTCCATAGCACAGCATTTAGGTTTCTTATAAATTAGGTTGTTTGCCAGGTATCATTCTAATGAAAGAGATGAAAACAGAGCATGGTACAGCATGGATTAGGCGCACAACAGCAAGTCCTTTGTGAATTTGCGATGGAGTTATCTGGTGACCAGCGTGCTACTGCTTTCTGACGCCGCAGTAAACTCAATATTTACATTCATCAAGAAGCATGAATGTAGGAAGCTTACACGTGGGTTACAGAAGTAAACCATAACAAATGACTAAAGATGTCTAGTCCTCGCCGAACACTAGTTGTTTTTTTTTAACTGCGATAATGTTTAACGGCTGCTTAGCTTTTCTTCACAGCTTCATAATAGTCTCATGCAAGACAATTATTTATGATTGTCCCTCTACCATCACGATTGCGTTGAGCTGACTTGCGCTGATGTGACTGCATTAGTCGGGCACAGCTCACACATCTTCAAATGGCTGAGAATATTCACATGAAATCCAGGAAGGTTCCAGTGCTGATATATGTCACTAATTAAGTGACAATACCGTAAAATGCATGTGCTTCACCATACACGCTGTCACTTAGCAGATGACTGTCACATATCGCCATAATCATATCCCTGCAGCAGAATTTATTCCCACTAGTCAATTAAACCCAACCTAATAACGTTATTAGACCATGGTATGATAATGATAATGATGCAAAGGAAGTAAAATAAGTTTATTGCGATATTGATGCAAATGCTTTTTTATTCTCTTAGACACGGTAAAAGAGTGTAATGCAAAAATGTTATGGAAAAGTATTCTCACTAATATTCTGTGCCTCGATTAATTTCCATAGTTGCACGGCGGAAGAACAAGGGCGCCCAGTGCACTCTGTATCCAGCGTACATTCTGCCAGAACAAGAGCGCCGGGTGATGCCACAGGTTAATAATGCACCCAAGTCGACACTGAGACTGAAGAAAAGCACAAACACATCCATAATGACAACTAATAATAACATTAATATTGAGGGTTTCACGTGCCAAAACTATAATATGAGGCCCGCCTTAATGAATACACCAGAAGCCTGTTCTTTAACGTGCACCGACATCGCAGAGTACACGAGCTTCTAACATTTCACCTCCATCGAAATGCGACCGCCGTAGCCGGGGTCCAACTCGCGACTTTCGGGTCAGCAGCCGAGCACCGTAACCATTGTACCACTCAGGCGGCCAAGAATGACAACTGAATCAAATGAAAACATAGTTGGCCTTAAAGCACTTATTACGGCATGATAACCGCGGGCTTCCGCGTAAGTGTATATTTTCTGCAAACACGCTGCCGCATTCACGCTTTATGGGAAGCAAATAAATTATAACGCACAAATTGACTTTATCGAGGCGAATGCGAGCTTCGATAGACTTGCCATGCGACGCCAGTGCCTTCACAAAAGCTTTTTAAACGCGCATCAGGCATTACACATATGTGCGCCTAATGTTTTTTTATTGTACTTTACAGCCGACACACCATGCGCTACTACACATCTGAACGACGATAGGACGCGAAGCAGAGAAAACAGAAGCACCACTTACCGTTCATATTCCCGACTGTGCCGAACCATCTGTTGGCCGGGCACTCAGTCACGCAGCTGCAAGCTCGCTCGAGTCTGCAGACAATCACGAAACCAACGCGCACACAACACGGGATGTTGCACTGCCGTCGCTAAATGCCGTTCACGTCCAGCGTCGAGATCACAGTCGCGCACACACGTGCACACGCCGCCGACGCAGGTGAGCAATCTCACACTTCAACAACTCAACAACGCGTCAAAATGGTGGTGGTGGTTGTGGTTCGAAGAAGGAAAAGGCGCCTAATTTCTGCAGCCCGGTCGGGAGCACGGCGCAGCGCCTCAAAATGGCGAAGACAACGACGGGCGACGGCAGGGTTTCAGCCTTTCAGCTGCTTCGGGTACACACTACTTCGGGCGCGCGCACGTTTCTCCTCTCCCTGTTTCTCCATTTCTTTTAAAGACGATAGTCTTTCTTGCGTTACCTAAACGGAGAAATTTTGGTCTGTCTGTCTGTCTGTCCGTCTGTCTGTCTGTTTGTCGGCACGTCACACGATTGAGCTAGTTGGCCAAACTTTAACCCCCTGCCTTACGACCTCCAATCATGACCAAGAAGCATGTGTTCATACGGGTGAGCGTGGGCAATTAAAAATCAAATATTACGCATACCTGAGGCACAACATCAATACCTTAGTACTATTCACAGTGTTCCTTTAAAACAAAATCTATAGATACGTAATTATAAAGATCCTAGTGTTTATTACGCGGCGCTGCTGTGTACAAAACAAGTCTCCGCCCAGCGATTTAACTTCGACGCTGTGGCTGGCTGTGGTGCTGCCACCTGGCAGCAGCATAGTTCAACACAAGCCGATGTTCCCCGGTAGCGCTGTAGATGGCGTCCTCTTCTGTTTTATCAATGCCAGCCAGATGCGGCTGATTCATCGTAGAAGAGCGCTGTCTCAGGCAAGGCAAAACATATATGGCCGCTTGATGAAATACGACCCACTCTACAAGACATGATCAGAGAACGCAGAGAAAAGACCGACGACCAAATTTCAGCGGAGAAACGCCGGCGTCCGTGTAAGCGCGCCCGGAAAACGTCCGAAAAACAAGCCCAGCGGCTAGCCCAGCTATTAAATTGTGGTACTCATGCCGCTCATGCAGTGCAGTCGGCACAAGACTATCGTCTTTCGACGACATTTGCAGCGAAGCACGCAGATACGCGGCCAATTTTTTTTCTTTCCTCGCGCGCATGCGTCATACGGTTCTGTTATCATGCTTCTCGTGTTTCTCTCTCGCCGTTTAGCCAGTTTAGCCGCCGCTTAATGCAAGTCGCGTCTTTTCTTTTTTTTTTTTTTCTATCGCGACAGGTCAGTTTCCGCGGCGTTGGCATGGTTGGTTTTGAGCGAAAAAGCAGCTTCTACCGTGAGCTAAAGTTCGTGCTAGATGCAATTAAATATAGGAGCCAGAGGCACGTTCGCACTTTGCAATTTGGGACGGTAAACCCCAATGATTGATTGATTAAAAATGAGCAATTCATTTCTTGCGTGATACGGTGGGGTGAACAGAGGAGTGAGGTGTGCGTGCTGTTTCGACTACTGGCGATCGGTCCCTGACAAGCACACCCCTGTGCTTGCACAGAACAGTGCAGAACTGCCGGAGGCGCAAATGCTTGTGATAACTCGCTTAAATTACGAGCAGAGCGAGGTTGCAGATTATGGGACTGCATGTTTACCAAGCCGGAATGTCAAGTCACCGAAACACTACTGGTGTTCGCCTTCCGCTCGCAAATACAAGTGTCAGCAAAGCTTGCCGCGCACAAGTGGTCGTGAAAACGCAGGTGTGATGTTTGGGAGCGCCGGGAGTGTTTCAGTACGAGTGAACATAATCGCGTGTATTTACGATCCCGGATTCTTTGGGCATGTCAACGGTTTTCGTCACGACACGTTGAGGAGGCATATGTTAATTTAGAAGAATTGATCTTTGGGCGAGTTGGTAATCCATGACTACGAAGAACTGCGCGAAATAAACTGGCACAAGGAAGACACACGCAGCCAACTGGCAGCCAACCTCTAATCGTTCACGTGGTTTTTCTTTCTTTCTTGTTCTTTATATTGGTGTGTTTCTTCAATAAACATTCAGTTGCTAGTCTGCGCTTGTGCGTGTGTCTTCCTTGTGCCAGTTTATTTCGCGCAGTTCTTCGTAGGCATATGTTAATAATAATAATATCTGGGGTTTTACGTCCCAAAACCACGATATGATTATGAGAGACGCCGTAGTGGAGGGCTCCGGAAATTTTGACCATCTGGTGTTCTTGAACGTGCACTGACATCGCACAGTAGAGGAGGCATATGTTTCGTCGTCCGTTCATCGAGAACCCAGACCGCTACGTGAATTCTAGCCCGGCCTGCGGCAGATCCCCATCTGCTTTCCGCGTCACGGTGGAGTGCGCCGAAAAATTGCCGCTTCCCCTCCCTGTCACCTGGCGTCCTTTCCGCACCAAAATGTGGGGCGATGCCCTCAGGCGTTCAACGGGCCCGTGTCGCCAGGACCCAGGACGATCCCTCCCGCAGGATTGAATGAATGAATAAAATGTTATTATTACCATAAAATCAGGTTATTTAGTTTACAATTTTTGAGTGAGTTACGCTGTGTATCACCGCGTGGCCTTGAAGCGAAGAACGGATACCCCGTGACAAGCCGCGCGAAATTATTAGTGGCGTTGCAGATGTGGACGCGTTACAGTGGACGCGTTCGTCGGCTTGTCTGTCTACCCCCCCCCCCCTCCTCCGTATTCTAGAACGTCCTTTCAGTCGGCGCTCCACCTTGACTCGAGAATGTCGATGGCAGATTCACCTTTCGGCAAAAATGTTCACTGTATGAGCGATAGCCGGCATCATTTCGTGAGAACCACCGAGTCATTTTCAGTCGAGCGGCGGCACTGTGCTCAGCTCGGTCAAGTGATGGCTGCAATTCGAATCGGGGCTTGTTTGAATATAAGGGAGGTGTCTCTCCGAATGGCCTTCCTCAGCGTCCCAGGTCAAAACGCAAGGAGCGCGCGCATTTGCTAGCAAAGGAGCACGCGAGCGTCTGCCGGTGGTTTAGGGGCCTGGTGTTTCGTAACTGGGCCTAGCCGAGCTATGCCGCATCCATTATTTTAAAATAAAATGTTTCCTCTCTCGACTGAGCGACAGTCCGAGATACTAGACTGGGCGGACTCATCTTTGCAGCTTCTCCAATTGAGAGAATGAGACGAGTAAAACAAGCTCTGAAACAAGCTGTCGTATGGTAAAGGAGTAAAACAGGCATTGAACTCTCTTGCGGTTTGCAGGAGTGAAACAGGCACTTTACTCTCTTTTCCCAGAAGGAGTGAAAGCCCCCTTTCACTTTTCTGGCAAGAGAGAGTAAAGTGACTCTCTGTATTAGTAGAACTCGCTGTTGGGCTAGTTGGTGCATATCTGAATTCAATAGTCAATGCACGCCAAATTTACGACCACACATGAGGAGGTGGTACCATATCTACATAAGGTTACACACAACCTTAAAAAGGTTGCGAGTCAGCATGGCGTACCGCTGGTATTCGCCGCCCCGACCAAACTGGCGAAGTTGTGCCCTCGCATTACAGCAAGCCATGCTCAACAGCCGAAAGGCTGCAAAAAGAAGCATGCGCGGCCGTTCACCAAATGTGCCACTGAAGTGGTCTATGAAATACCCCTAACGTGCGGAAAGAGCTATGTTGGCCAGACGGGGCGCTGCGCCAATGATCAAGCAAGGGAACACGCTCTCCCTGTAAGAAATAGGGACGGCGCACATTTAGGCGCGCATGTGACATCATCTGGATGCACGCCACGCTTCACGGAGATGCGAATTTTGGGTAAAAGCAAAAACAATGTAGCACGGGAAATTTTGGAGGCGTTTATCATACAAAAACGGGGTAGCAATTATGTCAGCGAAACTTCAATCAACCTGTACGAGTCGGAAGTGCGGTAGCTCGAATGTGTCAGTTAGTGTGATTAGCTAGAAGATGGCTTGAGCATGTTGCGCATGCGTTGGCGAGAGGGGG
Organism: Rhipicephalus appendiculatus; assembly: GCA_030522465.1. Taxonomy (NCBI): domain Eukaryota; kingdom Metazoa; phylum Arthropoda; class Arachnida; order Ixodida; family Ixodidae; genus Rhipicephalus; species Rhipicephalus appendiculatus. The sequence goes on from JALIZH010015616.1 coordinate 148,578, forward strand.
GTTTATATTACCCTGTATTCCTCAAGGAATAAACAGTTGCAAGTGAGCGCCCGTCCTGTCTATCTGTTCTTTCTCATCTGTGGTCGTAAATTTCGCGCGGATCGACTATTGAATTCTGACTCTCTGTAGAGAGAGTATAATTTCTTACTCTCTCTGCAGAGAGAGTAACATAGCTTCTTTACTCTTGCTGCTGGAGTTTCAGTTTCTAAGAGTGTAGCTTCGAGGGCTAGGTCTGCAGGGCGGGCGTCATCGCAGCAATACTTCATCGTCCTGGCCTCGCGAACCTCGTAGTTGTCACCGAAGCGAAATTCTAGTATATGGGCGCCGTTAGCTGCTCCGAGGACTGTGCTGACAGGATGCAACTCTGCTTTCTCCCTGGATATCCTAGCCTTGCGACCCTCGCGTCGTCGTCTTGAAAGGGCAGCCAAAGTAAGCGTAATGGGCTCCCGCCTCGCGAAACCGCAGGTGACAAACGCTGTCCCATCAATCCCTGACTCGTCGTCTCCGTCTCAGTTCCAGCCGAAGAAGTAGTCCCGAATTTCACGGCACCAAATGTAAAGAACAGAGACCGACGGCATGCCTGGCTTCTTCCACCTTTAATTCAACACTCCTCGTAATGATGATCGTTGAGCGCGTGGTTCCGAGACCGTCTTCGTCTTCGACTTTCAACAAGTGTTATGACTTTCTGTTGCGCATTATCTCGGTATTTAACACGAGCTGGAAGTGCAAGTAAAAAACACATGGAGAAAATAGACGGCGTATGGCTTCTCAAATATCTAATCTCCACAGCCGGTTGGAAGGGAACCCTGCTGTTTTAGCGCCTGTGTTCTAGGAACTTTCTGTCACATTTAGACAACTAAGCACTCGTGATGCGATGGGCAATCAGCGCGTCTTGGCCATCACTTCGGCCTCGGCCATGCTTCGCGCGGAGCTGGAAGTGCTGACAGCGAGCTTTCTGGATAGGAGCTGTAACTGCAGCGCTACCATCGCTTGTGATACTGAACGACTATGCGTTGAATTTTCAAAAAGTGTCGCGCTTTATTTACACAGCGGGGTGAACCCTACCTGTTTTCGATTGTTCAAAAGCATTGCTCCTGGAGGTGCTATAATAGATGAACACAGTGTCTGGCGTGTTGGTGGCTGTTACAGTGACGCTAAACCGCAGCTGTCCAACAAACTTTGTAAATATTCCGGTATAAATTCCGTCATTTGGAGTCACGTCGGCCCCTGCAAAAATTGTAGCATTCTTGTGAAATCATCCACAAGCCACTGTGACTCTTTTGATAAACAAAGTAGAAATTTAGCACATATCTTCTAGGTTATTCTCTCGCATGGCATATAGGCGTCCGCACTTTAAATGGAGGCGAAAAGTCTCGAGGCCCGTGTACTGATATTGACGAGCAGGTTAACATCAGGTGGTCGATATTGCTGGAGCCCTCCACTACGGCGTCCCTCATAATCATATCCTAATTTCGGGGTGTAAATGAAGAGCGATTGTTATTAGCGGTACATATAGCTCCACATCGTACTCCAAGTTTCATCTCAAAGTGCACGCACTGCTAATGTTAGGCAAGTTTTCATCGCCATTGCCTTAGGACCTCATTTCTCGCGACCTGCAGCGAAATGGTTATCGCTAAATGTATACGGTTACAATATGACTTCTGTGGTTCCAAATACCTTTAAAAAACTGTATAAATAAGCTAAGGAATGCTGTTCTTTCCAAGATAACCACACAGAAAAAACTTCCCCATCTCCCGCTAAAGGGAATCATGTGCGGCTGCGAAGCAGCGGGGAGATAATAAGCTTGAGCGGGAGGAATGTCCCCGATCTCGTTTCACGGCTGCGGTACCGGGCGCTCATCGCGGCGCTGCACAGGAGAGAGAATGAGGCGCGCGCGCTCCGTCATTTTCATACCGCGGAACTACCGTGGCGCCCCCAGCGGAGAATGCAGCTGTCGCACCACCTGTCGTGCGCGCAGCTCCGTAGAGGATTCCTAGAGGAGAGAAGGGGGGGAACCGTAGGAGAGGAGAGAGAGGGGGGAGGGGACGTGCATGCGCTGTGGGTGTGTGGGACGCGGGGGGCCGCTCCGTAGAGTAGAGGATTCCTAGAGGAGAGAGGGGGGAGAGGACGCGCATGCGCTGTGGGTGGTGTGAGATGCGGGGGGCCGCTCCGTAGAGTAGAGGATTCCTAGAGGAGACAAATGGGGTGAGCGTAGGAGAGGAGAGAGAGAGGGGGGAGGGGACGCGCATGCGCTGTGGTGGTGTGGAACGCGGGTCGCGGGCAGGAGGGACGGACTAAGCCCCCTCCAAACACATGCAAGCAAGATCACGGAATGGAGTCAACCTGGGCGACAGACACCACCTGCCTAGCCATTGCTAAGGAGCGTCTCTGTGCTCTCGGTCATGACTCTGATGACTGTGGTAGTGGTTGACGGCCTTCATATTACTAGTGTTCTGGTTCACATAATGCGTGCTTTCCTACTTCATAAAAGTGGCCGGACGCGGGACGGCGGACGCGGGAGGGACGGACATAGCCCCGAGCATAAGATGCTTTGCATCTAAAAAACATGGCTGATCCTTCCATCATAGCAAAGGGTATAACACGAAAATGAAACGTGTCTTCGTGAAGTAATCCGTATTGAATTCGACAGCTAACACCGTTTGACGTGGATGCACCCACGTTGACGCTTAGTGGCACATCTCCATCGCGAGAGCGAGCTCCCATAATCATTATTTAGCCGTTGTGGTAGCTACAGTTAACATATATCAAGAAACAGCACATCGTGAATCCCGCACAAAGGTGACATCAGCCAGCGAATGACATCAGCCAGAGAACACAACGGGAGCTCTTCGAAGAGGAAGCAAAATTGGAAGCAACGGAGTGTATTAGTGCGAGATAGCAGTATCAAAACCGAAAATAAAAGGAACTTGGAGAAAATCTATAATTTATGCACACTATGGAAATCATTCAACCTGGTGATTATACGAAACCAGTAAGAGATGTTGAGTGTTCGATAAAAAGACATTGATATTGTTAAGTACAAAGCGGCTGCATTGAGGGCACGAGCTGAGCCATTTTTGAATAGGGAAAATTCAAACAGAACGTGCGCTAGCTTATGAGAAGAAATGCGCGTGTCAAAAAGCGATGAACCGTGAAGGTCAAGTAGTCAGTCATTACGCAGATATTCGGCGTGTGATTTCTCATTATTTGGAGAAGCTTTCTGTTTGTAGACATATTTTGTAGAAACGCATGCATGCAACATTTCATGCAAAATACGCCCAAAGTCTATGATTTTTTCAAGACTCGTCTCGAGTCGCCCATTAGGGATCATTGTGTAGAGAACGCTGTTGAAAAAAGACCAAATAGTTAGACGCCAGGGCCTCACGGACTGGGAGCTGTCTTTTATAAATTCTCTGATCCCTACATTGCCTAAATATTACATAAATCTTTTAATGATGCGTATGAGCACAAACAGATGTCGCCACCTTTCAAACCGTCGTATTGTTTCCCAAAAGAGAGGATGCTGATAAACGTAAATTAGTAGTGTCTTACCGCCGGATAAGTGTGACCAACTTGGATTGCAAGATATTCATGAAAGTATTGGCTAAATGACTCCAAACTCTAATGGCAAGTGTTATAGGGACACATAAAAATGTGGTATTAATTGACGTGGTATTGCAACTGAATTACACATATCGCGAGGTGTGTTAGAAGTTTGGTATGTGGTTGGTGATCACGTAGCGATGACTCAGTTAGACCTTGCGAAAGCATTCGATCTTGTTGCCCCTAACGTCCTTTTTTATTTGAGTATTTGAACGTAGGTCATGTAATAGGTGATGGTGTAAAAATGGCGTATGCAAATTGCTCGACCAGGATAATCGTCAATGGGGAGCTAACTGTAACTTTGTGTGTTCTTCAGTTCGCCATTGTCACTTTTGAAATTTGAAGCTTATATTTAGTCGCTTTGTTTGACTGTAATGTTTAGCAAAGCTTCAATTTGGGCTAGTTCAATTTGGGCTCCGAGTCAACTTCAAGGCGACTCTGTAAGCTCGTAAGAGCTGAAGAGTGGAGACAGGTACGACTTTTTCGTCTTCACATTTGGACTACTTGCGCGGCGACACTATCGACAAAAGAATCCCGGCAAATGTACAGATATTACATCACGTTAGCTGAAGATAGAAGTGAGCAAACATGGGAAGTGTTGTGCAGAACGTTACCAAGGAAAGAAAGAAAGCGTAATAGGAATCAACAAACATCAGTCAGCAACTTCGCCAACGTGGTGCTACCGGAACATGTGGTTTCTGTGCTAAACAAGGGGCCGAAATTTGCAGTGCAACCACAACCAAAGCGCGTCGAACTTGTTGAAATGGCGTACAACCTAGCGAACAAAGTTCCTGAAAATGAGAAAGAAGCCTGCATCTCTGAAGGTATCACAAGCATCAAAAAAGTGAAGGAAAGAAGAAGAAAAAGTGAACTAAATACGACGGTAAAGTTCCTAAAGGAAAACGATGTCAAGCTGTTGATTTCCGACAAGACGGGGTCTTTCGTAACGCTACCGAAGCGCCTTTATGAGTTAAAAGAAGAAGAAGCCATGTGTAAGAATTTTGAAGAGGCTTGCGACGCAGACCACAGAAGGATCCTCGATAGAAAGAAGAAAGCCGTACAGATGTGTGAAAAAGCAGGGTTGGAAAGACTGGCCAAGGAAATTAAAAGTGCTACCCAACTGACACTCAACCCCTTCTTCTCAGTCAAAACGCATAAAGAAGGCAACCCTTTTAGGGTAATTGTGGAAGACAGGACAACATGGCAACGCGCCCTAGCTTTCTTTCTGCAACAACAACTCGCAGTGCTTCCATTGAATGACCCCTTCCAAGTAAAAAACTCGGATGAAGTTACTGACTTCCTTAGCAAAGCACAGCCGTTCAATCGACGTGACAGATCTTTTCTACAACGTTCCACAACGTGCAGCTCTGCAAGCTGTAGAAGAGCGCATCGATGCGTATGGAGTGGTCAAGTTCCAGAACCAGTGCGGAATGAACGTTACAGATTTCTTAAATTTGTTTTTGCTATACCTAGAATCACTGTTTGTCAAGTTCCAAGACCGGGTGTACACACAAAGAAAGGGAATATGCATAGGCTCGTGTGTGGCCCCAGCACTATGCGACAGTTTTTTAGCCAGAGGCGACAGAACTTTGCAAGAAAAAATGGGCAGTTTGGGGGGCTGTGAAATGTTTTCGTTACGTGGATGATTTCCTGGTTTGTTTCCCGCATGACTGTTTCACGGAACATAAAAAAGAGAAATGCTTAGAATTTTTCAGACAGGCACACCAAGGGCTCGAGTTCACTGTTGAGATGCCAAGTGATGACAGCTTGCAATTTTTAGATTTACAGCTTACCTTCCACTCGTCCCATACATGCTGGGAATATCAAACTAGGAGCAATAAGTCCCTGCTTCCGTACGACTCGGGCCACACGAAGCTCGTTAAGAGGGCAATAGCTTCCTCATGCTTAACAATGGCACTCAGAAGATCATGCCTCCACAAGGTTAGGGATAGTATAGAGCAGCAAACCACCAAGCTTAAGAACAGCGGATACCCGGCGTCTTTAATAGCTTCGGTAGCTGAAAAGGCTCTAAAAAGTTTGCTTGGCAGCAAGAATGCACGGAAAGAAAACGAGCCAAGTAGGAACTTATGTGTGATTCCGTATATGCACAAGACTTCTCATGCTCTTAAAAAGATAGGGGAAAAGCATGGCGCAAAAGTTGTTTTCTCTGCCCCTCTAAAGCTTAAAGGCCTTTGCAAACAAGTTAATGGTCCCTCTGAAACAACCCCCGCAAAAAAGTGCACCATCAAGCATGTTAACAAATATTTAGAATGTGACGAAGGCATAGTGTACAAAATTCCTTTCACATGCGGAAAATGCTATATCGGGCAGACGGGGCGTTGCGTAAACACAAGATTAAGAGAGCATAGGTATGCCACAGATATGCAACAATCACCAGGGCACTTAGCTACTCATTGTGCAAGATGCGGATGCGATCCCATTTTTAACCAAACACAGACGTTGGCGCACGGCAGCTCCAAAAGAACTCGCGAAATTATGGAGGCATACTTCATGTTTAAATCACACAATCACGTGAGCTCTCCATCTATCGCCCTCAGTGAGGCAGCTTTTAACTTTATTGACAACCGCTAGATTAGTTAAGACTACACACGCGGAACTGATAGCCAAAAATGCCTTGCTTCCATGAAGAACACGTGGTAACACAGTGTTGTTATCTTCAATGTTTATGTGTATATCTTTGACGTGCTTTGCGAAAATAAACAGTTGAAAGTTTGCGCACCAACCGTCCTGTCCTCTTGTTCCGTCATTTGTTTGTAACATTCGCCCAGCGCAGCTACGTTACAATACATTGACTGTAATAAAAAAAGAAAGCAATAACGGACATAGCTTGCTCTCAGCTCAGGTTAAAATACTTGCTTATTCGGATGAAATTGCTGTTTTTTGAAATAAAAAAGTGTCATTCAGGCAACGGCTGTCACTGAAAAGTTTTGGTCATATACGGGTTATATAAAATAAACTGGCAGATAAATTCTGGGTTTTGGCACGGTGACTGGGGTACAACGCCAGATATTTTTTTCACGCGTACCTATCGACTCTGTACCAACCAAGTACGTGGATGTACCTTTTGACAACTATAAAAACACTGAAGATCATTTGTTGGAACAAACATTTAAGCTGATGGAAAGGGTTAGGCAGTTATCCATGTTCTCGCGCGTTGTTATGTGTAAGTGTTTCCGCCGTCATGCACATGGTACGTGATGAATGTATTAAGTTCCTCACGTTCCAGTGTTCAGAGGGTACACCGAGCTTCTGCAGTTTTTATTTGGGCATCGACTTGAGAAAAAAATCAGTCGAACTAACTTGTGCCTTTCGGTCAGATGCGGAGGCGTTGGAATCGCTCACTTATTTTAGCGCGCAATTATTTCTAGCTTTGTGTTTCTTCGGGATATGAATGATATCTTCTTGCGCGCAAATTAAGAAATTTAAGGGCTCGTTTTTATTGTTTTACACAAGTTTAGTGAGAACTAACAGACAATTACGCCAAGTAAAGTATAGGGGATATGTTAGCAGTAAGTGTAAGGTAAATGTGACGAAAGAAAAGTGGACAGGAGGGATAACTTGCCACGGGCAGGTACCCAACCGGCGACCATCGAATAACGCGTCCGATGCTCTACCAACTGAGCTGCAGCGGCGGCCATCTCCCCGTACACTTAATGGGCTGTACAGGCCGCTCGAAATTAAGTTTTATAATTTTCCTAAAATTGACCGCTTGCAGGCACGCTCAGACCACCTTTGCGGATAAGTTATATATCCAGGGGGAGACAAAGTGATACAATAACTATTCCTGACAGGAACCATATTAACTAAGATTGAATAATTTCTTTTCAGTGAGGGCAGCAAGCGGGCATGTTTGTACTGAAAAGTTGGACGCATTCGAGCTTCTATACAATTACACTTAAAAGAATTCTTCTAGCATGCCTGTGCTCCGAGTTACGCGCTACAAAGTTTAATAGCTGTTTCCATGATTACGCATGCAACACATTGGGCACAGGCGCAAAGCTCCTCCCCGATGTACCGCGGCAGTTGCGTGCGGCGTTTAACCTGACAACAGGTTGAAGGCATAGGCAAAAATCATAACGGTCACTCTTTTGCTACCGGCTGGCGATAGCGAACAATGACTGCTCGTCACATCAAGGAGGAACATTGCGCCAATCAGCTCCGCCTTGCATGCGTAATCGTGCAAACCGCGATAAAATTTCGCTGGGGGGGGATATCTCGGAGCACAGACATGCCAGAATAATTCTTCGAAGTGTAACTGTGTAGAAACGCGACTGCCTCCAACTTTTACATACAAACAGACCCGCTTGATGCATTCACTGAAAAGTTAATTATTAAGTCTTACTTAATTGGGTTGCTGTCAGCGATAGTTATTGTCTCACTTTGTGTTCCCCTGGATACATAACGTATCCGTAATGGTGCTTTTCAAGTGCCACCCAGCGCTGAATTTTAACAAAACCAAGAAACAACCTTGAACACCCGATATCAGTGCATTACACGTGGGAGCGTCAGTCAGACCCACCAGACGGTGTCTGACAGCGCTGACTGAAAACCAAGACGGCACTGACTGGCCACGGACATGGTGCATTACTTCACTTTACCGCTCCCAGACGGTGACACCACCCTGCTGAACGAGAGCACTGTGAGAAGAAAATATAGGCAACGCCTCCTAAAAAACTATGCCTGCAGTGTCTTCCACCAAGAGCCTCCTGCCTAAAACGTGTTCTTGGGCTAGTTGGTGCATGGTATAATAAATATACGATTAGGATGCACAAAGAAAACGAGGACAAGAAACCACAGGAATAGTGCCAAGTAACGACTGATTTATCGGAAATAAGTTTGCTTCCTAGGTAACTTCAAGTGCATGCGCGAGTCACATTGCTAATCCCCCCTTCGCGGTTTACGAAATACCCCTCAGTTGTGGTAGGACATACATCGGTCAGACTGGTTGATGTATGTAAACATTCTGTACTGAAGAAGATGAGCGCTAATCAGAAGGTACCACTCAGACGGGGAAGAAGACGACGTTTGCTTGGCTCGGCGCATAGGCTGGTTCCGCCATTACTTGTCGTGACTGTTCTTCTGTTTTATAAACGAGTGCTGCTCCTAAACGCCTTGTTTTAATTGGTGGAGGGGCTGGGTATTCCATAATCCTGGAACTTCGGAACCGTACGTTGCCTCCAGCTGCAACTATGTCCACGGACGAAGGTCAGCAGGCGGCCGCCTCAGCTCCATCGACTCCGGCTCCTGTCTGTTCCGGCCCCATTCGGCAACGCGACCCACCTACCTTCAGTGGGACCGATGACAAGGACGTGGAAGACTGGCTCGACGAATACGACCGGGTAAGCAAGCACAACTGATGGGACGATGTACACAAGCTTACCGTGGTCCAATTTTATTTGACCGACGTCGCCAGTGTGTGGTATCGTAATCACGAGAGGGACCTTCCCACCTGGTCGGCCTTCCGAACGGCATTGGCGTATTTGTTTGGCCGTCCAGCACTTCGCAAGCTAGGTGCCGAACAGCGCTTGCACGCTCGAGCTCAGCAGAATGGGGAAAATTACACCAGTTATATTGAAGACGTGGTCGATCTTTGTCGGCGTGTCAACCGGGCCATGACGGAAGCCGAGAAGATCAAACACATCTTAACCCATTAAGGACCACGAAAGAACTACTGGTCCGATTTGACTGACATTTTGCTTATTTAATTAACCACAACAGATAACCACACGCGCAAATTTTCATAGAGTTAAGTGTGTTTCTTCAGGAGTTATGATACTGTACTATAAAAAGTACGCTGGACCTTCGAGATAGCAACGGGCAAGGTGACTTGATGCAAGAATGGCGAGTACGCTGGGCCCTTGCCAAACGAATAACAAAGTTATCTTGGCCCATGCAACTTAATCAAGGACCAGTGCTTTAGAGAAAGCGTAACGTCACGCTTTTCGCAACACCATTTCGAAGTATTTTGGCAGAATTCAACTGTTTTGCCGGCTTCTTGTGAAAATGTGCGTATGGATAGAGGGTAATAGCAAACACAGCGGAATCTGGAGAGCTTTGATACTTCTTTTGGGTAAAACAAGGCGCAGTCAACGTTTTGCTGTTATGTGACTAAAAGACAATAGTCAACGCGTAGAGGTTCTGCTAAAACCTACAATATGGTAGCAGACCCTTTATGCGCTGTCTGCGGCTATTTCGATCATCTGGGTAAATAGAGGCTGGTACCACTTTTTCTCAGGGATGAAAATTCTCTAGTCATTCGCAGCTTGATCGTAGAGCTCGAACCCCCCTCATGGCATTGTTACTGCGGATGAAGAAGGAGGACAGTGGCACTACGTTTTTTTTTTCTTTTCAGTGAATGGCCACCACGATACAGAGCATAGTGACTCAACTGTGTAGTCTTTCGTCAGCATAACCATTATGCTGCTGTCTTTGCCATTTTCGAAACAAAGCTGCTTTCCTGAGTCAAACGAGAAGTTGTCATGGCCACGTTCCTTTTTTTTCCATGTTTTTTTTATCGTTAGCAGAGAGCATCCATTCGTAGCGTCGTCAGGGTCAGAATCGCCATAAAACATCAAGAGGCTCTCGTATATTCACACGACATCTTTCGCAGCCTCATGAGTCTGAGATAAGCGAAAAAACGGCATTCATAACAAAAAAAAAGCCTGTTTAATCTATGATTCAACGCACAACAAGAGTTACATGTATGCTCCCACGAAGTCCCAGTGTACTAAATAAAGTACAGCAACATGGGATTACTCCTCACAGCGAAACTATGCACTCTATAGGCTTCTCGCGCTTTGCAGGAATTTAATTGCTCTTCCTGAAGCAGAAGCAGTCCGTTTTTTCAACATATAAACTGTAAACCTTCAAATCAATTTAGAAAAAGTAGTACTGACCACGTGCGTTTAACAGGCTCTCATTTTCCTAAAGTTTGACGACTCATAAAACAGAAAAAAACATAAACGAGTCAATATTCCAAATTAGGATTTTATTGCTGCAACCTCTGGCATCAGAAATTGTAATGCGCAAGATCAGAAAATTCTGTTTTGTATTTTCTATGCCCGAAAACGGAAGTGTACTATTTGAAGTACAGTGGGCCCTAATGGGTTAAAAGGTGTGAATGACGACGCATTTCAGATGCTCGTCGCCAACAGCCCGCAAACGGTAGCGGACGTCATCCAACTCTGTCAAAGCTATGACGAGCTCTGGAAACAACGGGACACTACTCGTAGCGCCAGTGCGTCATGTGCAACGATCTCCGCTTTAACGTCGGCTAGCATTGCGGAAAACCATTCCGCTTTGCTTCTAGAGATTAAGCAGTTTGTACGCGAAGAGGTCGCGCGCCAGCTGTCCCTTGTGCCTTATGCCTTTGAGGGTGCCCCATCTACTTTGCCGCCATCGATACAGCGAGTCGTCCAGGAACAAGTGTCCGAGGTGCTACCCGCAGCCTACGTACCACCTGTGGCTGCTCCACTGACGTATGCCGACGCACTGACCGCACCCCGACGTCTGCCTGTCGCGAACTGCTACGTCCCCGCACGCCCCTTTGTCGCACCGCCTGAACCTGTGCACCAGGCTGCCCGTCGGTTCTCCCGACCAACACCACGCCTTCCAAACCCATGGCGCACTCAGGACAACCGCCCCATATGCTTCGCCTGTGGTTTTGCGGGTCACGTAGCACGGTTTTGCCGACGGCGTAAGTTTCTCCTGCGTGACGACGTTCGGCCGAACACTTACAATTTCCAACCGAGACCTCAGACTGCTTCATCTGGCCCGCCTGCTGCTATGGACATATTTTCCCCCTCACCGGAACTTTAACCGACGCCAGTCGCCTTCACCTCAGCGCCGTTCCCTTTCCCCTATGCTACGACGCCCTCGCCGTGTCCCTGAGGAAAACTAGGAGGCGCAGTTCCGGAGGCAAGAACTGCGCAGCTTTCGAACTCTACAAGACCTTGTTTTTCGCCGTCTAATGTCGTTGCTGTCTCCGTTGAAGGTATACCTGTTTTCGCACTGGTCGACACTGGCGCCGCAGTGACTCTAATAACTGAGAAGCTTTGCCGCAGACTGAAAAAAGTAACAACGCCTCTTCACGGCTTTGTTTTGAGCACTGTGAGTGAGCAACGAATTCGCCCTTTCGCTGCGTGCACGGCACGCGTCGTTATTGCAAACAATATTTATGCCGTCGAGTTTGTAGTGCTGCCGAAGTGTTCCCACGACATTATACTGGGCTGGAACTTTCTCTGCACTCACCATGCTGTAATCGACTGTGCTCGTGCCAAAGTCTAGTTCTCGCCGTTATGCGACTCTGCTACTCTCGACTCGCCGACTACACCTGCAAAACTTTTTGTTGCCGCCGACACACCGATACCCCCTTTTTCATCTGTGCTAGTACCGCTTTCCTGCGAAGTCTCTACTGGCTCAACTGTTCTTTTTACGCCTTCTGAAACCGCTGTTCGCCGCAGGTGTTTCCTCATTCCTTTCACCATTCTGACCGTTCACGATGGATCAAGTGCAGTTTATGTTTCGAATCCGTCTCCCTCGCCGTCGAAATTACTGCTCGGAGAGTGGCTAGGCCTTGCCGATGACGTTGATCCATTTTGGGCACATGTTCCTGATCACTCGACTCCGCTTCAGATTGACGCCGTTGATTGCTCCGCGTTACCGTCTCAATCATCATTCACCGACGCACTTTCGAGATGCATCGACAGCAATCTTATGGCCCAGCAGCGCGCCGACATCATCGCCCTTCTTGAGCGCTTCCGTGCCAGCTTTGACCACCAGCAACCAACTTTGGGCCGTGCTTCCACAGTGTCTCACCAAATCGACACTGGCCTTCACTCCCCCTTAACGTCAGCGCCCATATCGTGTGTCGTCATCTGAGCGTCGTATCATCGCGGAACAAGTTGACGACATGCTGAAGCGCGGCGTCATTGAGCCCTGTAACGGCCCGTGGGCCTCCCCGGTTGTTTTAGTAAAGAAAAAGGATGGCTCAAAAAGGTTTTGCGTCGACTACCGCCGGTTCAACAAGGTCACGCGCAAAGATGTGTACCCACTACCTCGCATAGACGACGCCCTCGACTGCTTACAAGGAGCGGAGTTCTCGTCACTAGACCTGCGCTCAGGTTATTGGCAGGTTGCGATGGCTGAAGCTGATCGCCCCAAGACAGCTTTCGTTACCCCCCGATGGCCTATACGAATTTAACGTCATGCCATTCGGGCTATGCAATGCGCCTGCCACTTTCGAGCGCATGATCGACAACATCCTCCGTGACCTGAAATGGCAGACATGCCTCTGCTATTTAGACGATATTGTAATATTAGCAAGCGACTTTTCAACGCCTCGAGACAGTGCCCACGTGCCTCTGCTCCGCCGGTCTACAGCTCAACTTAAAGAAGTGCCGCTTTGGCGCTCGACAACTTCTAATTTTGGGCCATGTCGTCTCTAGAGATGGTCTTCCTCCTGATCCGACAAAACTTCGTGCCGTGGCCGAGTTCCCTAAGCCGAAGACTATAAAAGAACTACGCAGCTTGCTGGGCCTATGTTCATATTTTCGTCGTTTTATTCGAAACTTCGCCTCTATCATATCGCCCTTGACTGACCTTCTCCGCGGCAACCGCGACCTTTCGGGATGGTCATCGGCATGTGATGATGCATTCGCCACACTGCGCCGCCTTCTTACATCACCACCAATCCCTCGCCATTTTGATCCCCTTGCCCCGACAGAAATCCACACGTATGCGAGCGGGGTTGGTCTTGGACTGTTCTCGCCCAGCGTAAACCAGGATTTCATGAGTACGTCGTCTCTTACGCCAGCCGTGCGCTCACAAAAGCGGAAGCCAACTATTCAGTCACCGAAAAAGAGTGCCTAGCCCAGTGGCGTAGCCAGGGGGTGGCACACCGGGCACGTGCCCCCCCCCCCCCCCCCCCCGGAATTTTTTTTTCGCCATGGCATACAGAGCGTAAAATGACCATTTTAAGGAGGTGCCCTCCCCGAAATCAAGGAGGTGCCCCCCCCCCCCCCCCCCGAAAACAATTTCTGGCTACGCCCCTGGCCTAGCCATTGTATGGGCAATAGGAAAGTTTCGACCCTATCTTTAGGGGCGCTCATTTAGCGTGGTTACAGACCACCATGCATTAGGTTGGCTTTCCTCTTTAAAAGATCCCTCCGGCCGGCTCGCCCGTTGGGCACTTCGGCTTCAGGAGTACGATATTCACGTAATTTACCGATCCGGAAGAAGACATTTTGACGCAGATGCTCTGTCCCGATCGCCCCTACAACATGGTGACCAGTCGCCGTCTTCGCCTACCAACGACGTGTCTGCACTTTGTGTCAGCGATATGCTTCTGGAGCAACGGAAAGATCCCTGGGTTGCTTCACTTCTGAACTGGTTGAGTCAGCCTCCCTCTCAGCACATCCCTGGAGGCATGTGCCGTCAAATACAGCGCTTCGTTATCCGGGACGGTTTGCTATAACGACGAAATTATTTGCCCGAAGGACGCCGATGGCTCCTGGTTATTCCCAGACATCTCCGCTCGGACATATGCGCCTCCTTTCACGCCGAATCACATTGCGCGCATGCTGGAGTGTTGAAAACTTACACTCGCCTGTCCAGCGCTACTACTTGCGTGGCATGTATCGCTTCGTTCGCCGCTACGTCCGTTCCTATATCGCTTTCCAGCGCCGGAAGAATCCCATTCCCCGTTCTTCAGCTCCACTACAGCCCTTACCTTGTCCTGCGCGACCCTTCGACCGTGTTGGTATTGATCTGTATGGCCCTCTTCCGCTTACACCTGCTGGAAATCGCTGGATAATCGTCGCCATCGATCACCTTACGCGCTACGCAGAAACTGCACCATTGCCTTCTGCATCGGCAAGCAACGTGGGTTGTTTCATATTAAATGGAATCATTCTACGTCATGGTGCTCCACACGAGCTGCTCAGCGACCGAGGACGCGTGTATTTGTCGGACGCAATCGATTCGCTTCTCAAGGAATGCCAGGTCATTCGTCGCACCACCACCGCGTATCATCCTCAAATAAACGGCCTCACAGAACACTTCAACCGAACATTAGGGGATATGCTCTCGATGTACGTCGCTTCCGATCACTCCAACTGGGACCGTGTTCTCACTTTTGTGACGTACGCGCATAACACTGCAGTCCAGACAACCACCGGATTCTCTCCATACTTCCTCCTTTACGGACGTGAGCCCTCTTGCACACTAGACACCATCCTTCCTTACCGCCCGGATGTTGCTGAGTCGACGACGGTGTCACAAGCTGCTAAATACGCGGAAGAGTGTCGCCAGCTTGCCCGCTACCTCACTACGCTACCTCACTACAGCAACGCCAGAAACACCATCACGATAGCCCAAAGCCTCCGGCTTCTTATAACCCGGATGACCTTGTCTGGCTTTGGATCCCTTCAACCAGCCCTGGCCTCTCGACGAAACTTATGTCGAAGTATTACGGCCCTTACCGTGTTGTAAAACAAACATCACCCGTCAATTACGTAGTGTAGCCGCTTGAGCAGTCCTCTGATCAACGACGTCGTGGACGTGAGACTGCTCATATAGACCGCCTAAAACCATATTACGATCCTTCTGTCGTTTCCTGCCCCTAAGTCGCCAGCATGGGTCTTTTCCGGAGGGGAAGAAAATGTAGTGAAGAAGATGAGCGCTACTCAGAAAGGCAGAGGGTACAACTCAGACGGGGAAGACGGCGTTTGGTTGGCTCGGCGCATAGGCTGGTTCCGCCATTACCACTTAACTTGTCGTGGCTGCTCTTCTGTTTTATAAACGAGTGCTGCTCCTAAACGCCTTGCTTTAATTCGATTAATGGAACATGAACAATGTATCGGGATTACACTTGCCTTCGCACTACAAGTCCTGCGCATGCGCATCGCGTTTTTCCGAAACCAGGGTGCTTGGGAAAAGTGGAAACCAGGTGGCCAGAGAATTGTTGAAGGCTTTTTGCATAAACAAAAAGGGTGCCCAGTGTGTCAGTGTGCCGTCCTTGTATCTTTATCGCAGTGATTTGCACTTTTATTGCGATAGGACTTATATAGACACTCTCGGCTGATTTTCGCCGTCGCCGTCTGTCGACGCCGTCATGTCCCAGATATGTATATGTATGTGTATATATAAAAATACATAAAGAAAAATAAATTAGTAGAAAAAATTCAAACCACCTGACCGGGCATTCGAACCAGCGACCCCGCGCTCCGCAGCCTGGTGCGCTAGCCAGCACAGCCACACGCCATGCTCGTGCCAGCGATATAACAGCGAGCTATTCTTATGCACCATTTGCCGCTCGCGGTACGCAGATCTCGGAACAGCTTCACCGTCTTTTATATCACGCAACGCTTTTACAGTTTCTTTCAAATTGAAAACTGCCCTTGAGATGCACACGAAAAAGCGGCACCCTCCTGTACCACTCATGATGTAGAAGGGAAAAAAAGAACACCGGGCACACTTGGCGTCAGACGCCACCGCGTGACAGGAGACGCAGAGGGGTCATTCCACGTGCCGCAGTTTAAAAGAAAAAGACGTATCAAACAGCGTCGAACAGGCATATAATCATATATAATCAATCCTTGGCAATCCCTTGAGTGGGTATAAGCCATGTCAGAGGCAACAACAGCGTCGGCTTCTGCATTGTGGACGCTCGCAGCGCGTTGCTCAAATACAAACACGTAACAACTGCGACACTTGTTAGTTCACGCTTGTCCCGTGTGTACCTATGCGTCCTTTTTGAGCGTCCTTCTTTGTGCTGCGGCGGCGCGTTGCAAGTATCGAGCTGCTTGTCGTTCTTCGTGTGACAAACTAATTTCTTGCTATCGCATTCACTGCTTTGCCCTAGTGGTGAAACTGTGACTTTGTGTGTTTCCCTATCTCATTAGCGCTGCCAGTACGCCCTGAGCTTTTGTTTTAGGAAGTGTTTCAGGTCAAGTGCAGGGACAGCGATGGATGTATTGGAGGCAGCGTTGTCAGGGGCGGATGGAGCTAGGTGGTCCGCCAACACATTTCGACCGATCTCGCGGTGCCCTGGCACACAGCACAATACAACATGTTTGAGTGTGTAGACCACGCTTAACATATTTAGAGAAGTCTTTTTATCTAACAGTCGTGTGTCATTCTGTAAAGGGGGATTAGCAATGTGACTCGCGCATGTGCTTGAAGTTACCTAGGAAGCGAACTTATTACCAATAAATCAGTTGTTACTTTGGCACCAGTCCTGTCGTTTCTTGTCCTCGTTTTCTTTGTGCCGCCTATTTTTGTTATAAGCCTCCTGACGGCGTGCGATCTCGTAGACCTTGTCCCTTGCCGCGTGTTAGAGAGCACTTGTCACAGTACAGCCTAGCCACTTGTCATAACTTTCGCAGGCGCTCGGAGGCACCCCTGAAAGCTTTGCATGCTTACAAGGGGTAGCCCTTGGAGGCTCTACGTACAGGAGGGGGCGGCTAAAATCTGAGGGTAAGGCAGCGCGTTCGCGGCACACGTTCCAGGCACAGTTTTTTTAGGAGGCGTTGGTGTGACATATTGAAGGCGCGTTTCTAAAGCCTTTAAGGTGTGTAACCATAGCGCATTTCTTGTCATGGACCGAGAGTTTGCGGGTTTCACTCCAGTTGATGAAACATTTTTGTGCCAGTTTTTTTTTCCTTGCGATTTGATCATGTGAATTTTTTCCACGTAATTTGCATGACGGAAATACGTCACTGAAGTCTTGGTGGACCCCGGCTTAAAACGCTTTCGTGTTAAAATTGTTTTGCGCTTTTATATAACCTTCCACTGCTTTCGAAATGTCAGGACAAGGTGTGCGAGAGGCAAAGTGCATGCTGGGCCCTATGTATGCTCAACTGAGCTGTTTTTTGTTCATTGTTGTCGATATGCTGACCCTATATTAGAGCACTTAGAAGTGCGATGCCTCTGTTGAGAAAAGGACAAGCCGCCGTCCCCATGATGAAACCCCGCCGATCACTTCTTCTTTTCTCGAACACACTGACCTTATCTTAATGATGATATCGACCCTCCTCGTCGTCTACACACTTTTCAACATCCTCCACGCCCCCCACAATGATGTCTGACAATGAATAAGACTAACACACGAGGATTATATGTTACACTTAGTTTGTTCATAAGTACTTGCGTCATGTCCAAGTCAATCACGGTGAGACCATCCGGTTTTCTCCTGTGCCTGGTCTTCCAGCGATGCTTCCGACGCTTGTTCCATATCCGTGATTTTGAACGCGTCGACCATGGACTTGCGCTGTCGATGACCAGTTTTCCTTGGCATGAACGTCTGCATTGAAGACTCTTCCACATGGATCTCATATTTCCGAGGAACCTGTTCCTTGGCCTATTCGTCCTGGCTGTGTTTACCTTTTGTGCTTCAGCCTTCTGCCTCCGCCTCAGTCTGGGCTGCTTGATTCGCCGCTGGGACACTGCCTCATCATTTGGCATTTGCAGTGATGTATGGTCCACTTTCTTCTCCTTGATGTCTGCAGCTTTCTCAACGAGCAGAAGCTCCGAGCAGTACAAATGGCTTGCGTCCTCGTGGTCTTCCTTCTGTTTCTTTTCGCTTTATAAACTGGCCTTGTTTTGCTTCCGCCAGGCACTTGTACACGCGCCGGTGAGGACTGTACAACACCACAATCTGTCGGCTCCAGCATGCCCTCAACCTTATCCGGTGGACTATCTTCTCGATTTTCGAAAGCTTCCCGCTTTTCGTATGCACACATCTTTTCCGCCCCGAACACCTGAGTTGTGGCAGCTGTCTTATCAGATTCATGGGTACAGCACGTTGACGAGATTTCTAACGGCGTGGCAGAGGTCCTTTCAAGTTGCGGTTGCTCATCGGTGTTGATCTTTCGGACTGTATTTAGTGCAGTGAGAACACTTGTTTGAGTGCTTCCAGTATGTTGCACTGTTCGTCGTGATGTCGAGTCGTCTAGCTTCTGTGCGTCAAGATCACAATTGAAGAAGCATTGGCTAGATGGTGGCGCCATAGACGGGGAGAGTATTCTTTTTTCCGCTTCAGTTCTAATCTTTTGCCTCATGGTCTCCAAGCGAGCCTGCCGAGCCTTTAATGCATCTTCAATCTTATATTCAGCTTTGACCTTTGCTAGAATAATCTTATGCACGTAAACGTCGGCTTCGTCCATCTCCGCTTCTAAATTGTCAATGTCAACTGCATCTTCTACCTCGTTGTCGATTTCTCTGAGAAGCTCATACTGGTTAGTCAAAATTTGGTGAAAATTCTTCAACTCACTTATTGGTGGGCGATCGTCATGCACAAGAGGTTCGATGTTTGCGATGGCTTGCGTGACGGCCTTGCGTACTTGACTCCACCGTTCCAATAAGGCCTCCATGATCCGGTCCAGTGTCGGAAACGTGAGAAATCACTGGCCGGCTGCGTCACGAGACAAAGTCGGCGTCAACGCGGAATCCGTCACACAAGTTTCGCACGACGAAGTTCCGGGCATCGTCGAGATGTCATGGTCGACGATCTGGGTCACGGGTAGGGTTAGGCCTCGCACATCAGCTTCAGCCAACGGCAGTTTCACGAAAGTCCTCCGGGCTACAGATGCGGTCAAGAAGTCGTAAAGACCACTCTGTCTCAGCTCTAAAGGTCCTTTCTCCCGGGTTTCACGGCACCAAAATGTTGAGAAAAGGACAAACCGCCATCCCCATGATGAAACTTGTTCTTGTTGACCTTCTGCTGTGGCTCACACCCACTGTGGGGGGATTGGCCAAGAACTGAGTGGTCTTATACACTATTATGAAAGTTTAGAATAATGGAGGCTAAATAATAAAAACCTTACACATTTTAAATGAAATTTTGATGCTCGCTCAAATGTATAAAAATAATCAGACTTTTTTATTAGTAATAGATAATAAATTAAATCAAAGCCATATTTTCCATAAAAGAAAAAAGTTATGCATGTGTCGACACAGAAGGATAATAATATAGATTAGCAAGTTAATCGATTGGTTGCACTGATATAATTCCGCACAGCCATACAAACCTTCGCATTCGAGAACCCAGAAATAGAGGCTCCAAACGAAAAAATCACGGGCCCAGATAAATTCATTCCCATCGCACGTAAAGGTCTTTCTTGGTGGGTTTTTCGAGCTGTAGTAAATCGCCTACAAGTCAAAAAGAAATGATCGATAGTTTTGAACTCACCACAGAATGCGCACAATGGATAAGGTGCCTGACCAGACCTGTGTTGGTAGAAGTTTAGTTTCGGCACCCGACAGCGCAGCCTCGTAATTGACACTTCTAGTTTACGTGTTTCACAAGACGAACTCCGCCAGGGATATAATAAGTGCCGATATTCGGTGGAATTTGTTAGTGATGAGCCTGCAAGGCCTCCCATAATGTTCTGCCTGCGAAATCGCGCAGCCGTCACCTAAGCGGATGGTGGAAGACACGGTAAAATGGGCCCACTTATTGACGACTTTGCTAAGGAATCGACCATTTCATTTAGGAACAATCCTTTGTGTCCAGACACCCAAATTAACTGAACTTTTCTCAAATGCGCGGGTATAATGCACGAAATGCCTTTAATACGTGCGAGTCAGCACCAGCAGAAAGTGCAGCGCAGAGAGACAGAGAATCTGTTGTTATAACGGCAGAGTTAATTTCCGTGTTTAATTTTTTGCAAGGCGAGCACCACTGCCAGAAATTAAGCCACAAATACGGGAATAAAATCAGGCAGTCGAAGGGTAATGCACTGTAATGCATCTGTAGCAATAATAACATTTGTGTTGATGTTCTGCAAGTGCTCTTGTAATAAACCATCTAGAGTATGACGGGGGGAGTAATTTTGCGTTGTTGGGAAAAATGTAATCAAATTGGATATCCACCGGGTGCGAATTATAACTAGTCGGGCTTATGTCGCTAATACGTACATTCAGCGCGTCCAGTACACGTTGTACAAATATGACCTGTGGCGTGTGAAATCGCGGCCATCTAGCTCCGAAAAATAATTCCGGAGTGGAAATAAAAGCTGTTTCCGATTGGCGTAGTGATGTGTCGTAAATTCTTAAGAATGTCTGAACGGTCAAAATTCGAAACCTGCAGGAAAGAGGGGGGAACTCTTGATTCTAGGTATAAAACACAGAAACCGTTTTAGGAAGGCCAAGGCGTAAGCGTAGTGCTTCTCTTGCTAAAAGAATTAGAGGCCGGATTTTGTATGCTGGAGCACCAGAGAAAAGCACACAACCGAATTCCAAAATAGGACGAACGTACATGTGATATATCATTACTAGTGCGTCTCTTCTCATACCAATGCGGTAGTTGCTTATCCTACGCAACATGCCAACGGCACGTGCACCTTTTCCAGCTATATATTCGATGTTCACAAGGGTAGCGGCTTGGGCTTGTTGGAAGTTCATGACAGTATACTACTAGCGCGGGAACACACGGACAAGAAAGAGGACGACACACAGCGCAGTGTGTCGTCCTCTTTCTTGTCCGTGTGTTCCCACGCTAGTATTATAGTGTCATATTCTATGTGTTGGCGCCAGTCAAGAGATGCAGTATAAATTACGCCAAGGTATTTAATAGACTCCACCAGTGGTATGTCCTCATAATGGTAAGGTAGTAAGATGTGCACGGGGCATTGCAGCGGGAAAACAAGAAGGGCACATTTACTCGGATTAAGGAGAAAGTGATTGCCATCGAGCCAGCTCTCCAGGGTATTCAGGTACGTCTGAAGCCGTTCATATAAGGTCTGTATATTATCTGCCGTTGTAAAAAACGCGACATCGTCTGCATAAACATAAGTTGTTATGTCCTGGTGACGTGGAATGGTGGTCATTAGTACATTAAATAGTAGCGGGGAAAGTACTGAGCATTGCGGTACTCCTCTTGTTTGTGTGTGAGTAGATGATGAAAAACCATCTTTAAAACAATAAAATTTTCTGTCCACAAGGAAATTGTGAAACCACGCTACTATGTATCACGGAAAGTCAAGGTATTCTAATCGATCTATCAAAATACTGTGTTCCACGGTATCATATGCTTTAGCGATGTCTAGAGTTACTAAAGCCGCATATTTGTTTTCTAGTCGAGCTAATTGAGTACGGCTTTCCAAATCAACATGGGCATTCCAAATTGAACAACCAGCCCTGAATCCAATTTGACAGGGGCTTAGAATCATCCTCTCTTCAACAAATTCATTAATTCGTATATTGATGATTCTCTCAACCAATTTTGCTAAAGTTCATGTCAATGCGGTTGGCCTGATGTTATCCAACATGTACGTTCCATTTTTTTAGCAACAATATAATTTTAGCAAGTTTCCATTCTGGCGGCATGCATGCGTTCTCTAAGGAATAATTCACAAGTTTCTAGTAGAACATTTGGCGATTCCTAAAGTAAAGCTTTTAACATAGAATTAGTTATTCCATCTGGTCCCGGAGCTGTCCTCGGTAAGCATAGTACTGTCTGACTCAATTCAGATAAAGGAATTTCTGGAAATCCATGCGAATGTACCGACATGCTGCGAATAGCCGAAAGATTTGTAGTGAAGCGACGCTCTAAACCTTGTGCTATCTCTTCTAGCGAGGCTTTCATTTCTTGCGGCGACAAGACACATGATTCTAATGTTAAAGGCGTTGGCAGTACCTTTCTTGTGCGGAGATATGCGAACAAAGCCCGCTTATTTTTTGATTTGGAAAGGTAATCCCCCCCCGATGACTTCTTTTCTCGAACACACTGATCTTATCTTAATGATGCTATCGCCCCTCCTCGTCGTCTACACAGTTTTCAACAGCAAGAGATCCGCACGTGCCGGAAACGCACTATACTTCGAAATTTAGTATGGGGGGCC
The DNA here is from genome assembly GCA_030522465.1 of Rhipicephalus appendiculatus. Lineage (NCBI taxonomy): Eukaryota > Metazoa > Arthropoda > Arachnida > Ixodida > Ixodidae > Rhipicephalus > Rhipicephalus appendiculatus. Next base: position 171,044 of record JALIZH010015616.1, read on the forward strand.
GTGCAGTATGGAACACCAGTAATAATCGATACAAGCAGCACAAGAACGTATTTGCAAGTACCACGGTGTGTGCACAGGGGCGACGCCGAAACTTGCTCTCTTCTTCGCAGAACGCCAGCGACGCATCCACGCAAGGTTACCGCGCAAACCTTGGAGCATGAGCGCTTTACAAAAAAAGTAAAGTAGAGCACAGCCTGGAGAGTAACGATAACTGAGCCGACGAAACTCGGCGCTCGGCATTAGCACTCGGCAGGCTTTCTCCTCACGATGTTGCCGGCGCCGCTGCGTCTGGCTCGAAAGCTGCGCTCGCATAGTGCACAATGCTTCGCCCGCGAGGCTTCCCGGTTTCCCTTTCCAACAACCTCCTGTCGCACCGCGTAAGCAAGAGGCACGGAGGAGCGTGGAGGCGGTCGCCATACGTCGAGACTGAACGTCGCCGGTGCTGCGACGGCTCTGGACAGGTTACAGGCGCGTTTTATTCATTTCTGCTCGCCCATTTGCATTATGAGTTTACGGTATTTAGTAGATACGTTGGGCGTTGTAAAAACTAACAGAAATTTTTAGCTTTTTTCTGAAAGAATGCAACATGCGTTAGAAATTTGGTATACGTGATGTGAAACTCTGGGCGTTACATAGCAGGCACAATTTACGTTTTTTTTTTCCTTCTTCGGTTGTTTTCCTCGATTAATACTTAGTTTTCCTTCAGAAGAACGCCGTTCGCTTGTGTTTGCCACCCTTAGAAGGCAGTTGATACTGATATTACCAGTGTGCCACCAGAACATAAGCAAAATAGAGACGGCTTTCACTGTGAGCAACGTGTGGAGTAAATGTAGGTCGGCTAATCAAAGCCTGCAAGAACATCCCGGAAATATTTCTTAGGACCATACTTCAGTGACTTTACTAGGACACTCAATTATATTGAGCGTTTCTTTCTAGAACGCAACCATGATTGGGTTGACCACCTTATAAATATCTGTACGCGATGAAATAGTTAAAAGATGTGTCACAATAGGCGGACAATATGACATACCGACCAAAATTAGCCGAGTTTCCACTCATACAAGCTTCGAGAAAGGTGGCATGCTAGAAAAGCCCTATATTTTTTGTAAAAGCGAGGTATTTCACACCGAGGTGAAATGGACTATAATAAAAAAAAGTAATTCATGCGGAGACGAATCAATACCTCCTTCCAATGATCTATATCGAGAAAGTTGAGCAGATGCCGCACTTTCCTTCGTAAATTGAGCCAGAATAGAGGCTGTCACAGGACAAAATATTTGCTTTCAGTACACTCAGCAGATCTGGGCACTGATTCTTCCTTGTACGCGAAAAAATACAAATGTGCAGGCTAGTATGCCGCGCGCTCTGCTTTCTGCCGCGCTCTCCGCAGCCGCCGGATTCCTCGGATAACGCGCCCCTCTAGCGGTAGTCGGGCGCTCGAGGCACATTACATTTTTTAAATGCGAAGCATTTCTTAGCGAACTTCGGCGACTTTGAGCGTATCTATCTATCTATCTGTCTATCTAGCCGCCTACGACTTTGTGCTCTCCTCGCCGTATCGTTAATGGAATTTATACCAAATTTGGTGTGGCATACCACGACTGTATGACGAACACAAATGGCTGGTCATATCATGAAAATCATGGCTAACTTATCATGAAAACTATGATTTACATGCCACGCTCGCGGCCATTTCGTTAGCTTGATATACACCAAATTTGGGATTGAGTGACGTGAGTGTATGACGAACATAAATGACAGGTGGTAATACGCATACAATGAAGTGCATGTCATGAACAACATGATTTATATGCCATGCTCATGGCGCGTACGCAGGCGTTTTGTTAGCTTGATATACAGCAAATTTGGTATTGTGTGACGTGACTGTACGAGGAACACAAATGGCTGGTCATATCATGAAAATCATGGCTAACTTATCATGAAAACTATGATTTACATGCCATGCTCGCGGCCATTTCGTTAGCTTGATATACACCAAAATTGGGATTGAGTGACGTGAGTGTATGACGAACATAAATGACAGGTGGTAATATGCAAATAATGAAGTGCATGTCATGAACAACATGATTTATATGCCGCGCTCATGGCGCGTACGCAGGCGTTTTGTTAGCTTGATATACAGCAAATTTGGTATTGTGTGACGTGACTGTATGACGAACAGAAATGACCAGTGGTAATATGGAAATAATAACATGTCATGTGCGACATGACTTGCATGCCACGCTCATGGCACGCTCGCGGCCATTTCGTTAGCTTGATGTTGCCACGCGCGTTTCTAATTTTCACAGTTGCTGTATTCGGTTTTCGCCCACAAAGACTGTGACCAACGCTAATCGCAAACCACGCCTCTTAGTTCGAGAAGCTTCGCGATTGTTATAGATAATTTTGTTAGACTGCGCGCAAAACGCGAACACTCGAGCTTATTCCAGAGCTTGCGCAACAACCAGCGATAAGGCTGGAATATTCGATATAGTTTCATCTTGGACACGTCGCCTGCTGCCTTCGTCGACGTCACAACCACGTGACATCTGGTGGAGGTGCTGCTTCTTTCATGTAACGGCCGTTAACGCAGCGCCAGACCATTAACGCAGCGCCAGTCGTGAAGACATCCCTGACAACCCCGAGCAGCGAACAATCCGCAGGCAACAAGGTCTACCACCGGAGTACGGGCCACTACCTGACAAGACTCGGAAGACGAAGGCCATTATCTCGACTACCGGAACGTTGACAGCCACTGCGCCACAGCCAGCCATCGTGATGCAGCAGCCAAGGGAGCCACCGACTTTCCGTGGATCATCGTTCGAAGACCCGGAGACCTGGCTGGAGACGTACGACCGAGTGGCCACCCTCAACCACTGGGACTCGGACGAGAAGCTGCGGCGCGTCTACTTCTACCTGGAAGACGCGGCAAGGACCTGGTTCGAGAATCGGGAGTCTGCGCTTCAAACCTGGGATCTCTTCTGTGGTGCATTCCTGGGCACGTTCAGGAGCATCGCTCGCAAGGAAAGAGCCGCGACGTTGCTGGAGACGAGGGTGCAATTCTCGAACGAAAGCGTGACCATCTTCGCGGAAGAAATGACGTGACTCTTCCGGCACGCTGACTCCGACATGCCCGAGAAAAAGAAAGTCCGTTTTCTCATGCGAGGACTAAACCAGGAGCTCTTCGCGGGACTAATGCGAAATCCACCGAGCACTCTCTAGAAATTCGTCGCCGAAGCGACGACTATTGAAAAAGACAATGGAGATGCGCACCCGACAATTCAATCGCCGCTCGACGCCAGGGCACGCAGACGTTCAATCCCACTGCTCCGACGACCTGCGCGAAACGATCCGAGCGATCGTGCGAGAGGAAGTGCGGAAGCTCTTACCCTCGGCACAGCCTCAAGTGGACTTAATCGCCGACACTGTTCGCGCCGAAGTCCAGCAAGCGTTGGGAATTCCCGAACAACCACAGCCCCAGCCGCAGGTCTTGAGTTACGCTGCTGCAACCCGACGCTACGTACCTTCTCCACGACCCCGTCAGAACGCCGCTCAGCAGCACTACCGTCGCCAGACGCCGCCGCCGCCCCCCACCACCGCCATCTCGCCCGCCTGCCAGCCAGCGGTACACGCCAAGGAAGACCGACATCTGGCGCACCCCCGACCACCGTCCACTCTGCTACCACTGCGGAGAAGCCCGCCACACGTACCGCCGGTGCCAGTACCGTGAGATGGGACTACGTGGTTTCGCCGTCAATGCGCCGCGTCCTCAGCCAGGTGAACGACCTCGCGACATTGCCGACTACATTACCGCAGCACAGTCGCAACCACGACGACCATACCGTTCACCTTCGCCCGGCCGCTACATGTCACCGCACCGCCGGCAGTACACTGGCCCAAACCGGGGCCGGTCGCCTAGCCTGTATCCGGGAAACTAAGGACAGCAACCGATGGAGGTGCGGGTGCGGTTGCTGCACGACGAAATGCGGAAGGTCCTCCGCGGCCGCCGACGACGACAACGCGATGATACCTACAGAACACGACGCGAAGCAGACGAAGCACTGCCGACGAAACGTCGCGGACCGACGAAGACGGGACGACGCTACAAGGAAGCAGCGCAACAAATCGACGCAGCCGTGATCCGACACCGCGACCCAATTAACCGCAACGCACGACGACGAACCAGCGACCTCGACGTAATATTCGACGGCCACAACGTCACCGCTCTCGTCGACACTGGAGCCGACAATTCCGTCGTCACTGGGCCTTTCGCGGCGAAGTTCAAGAAAGTGAAGACTGCTTGGCAAGGCCCTGAAAGCCGGACTGCTGGCGGTCATCTAATAACGCCGGCCGGTGTTTGCACAGCAAGAGTCACCATCAATAACCAGACTTATCCCGCCAGCTTTCTAATCCGACAGCACTGCTCCAGGGATGTTATACTTGGGATGGACTTCCTAAGTAAACACGGCGCCGTCATCGACCTAAGGTCTGAGTCGATAACACTAACTTCAGAAAAAGCGCTGCCTACCCGGACGGCGCCGGGGAACCATGCATTGAACGTGATAGAAGAGCACGTTACCATTCCGCCTCTCTCCAGCGTCATCATTTCTGTCGGCACCGAAAAACTCACAGACTTCGAAGGCGTCATCGAGGGCGATCAGCACCTGCCTGTAAACCATGAAATTTGCGTCGCAAGAGGCATCACCGAGTTGCGTGAAGGGAAAGCAACAGTGATGCTCACGAACATCAGCAGCGAATACAAGCATGTGAGCAAAGGCACGACGGTCGCCTAGATCGAAGATATTGTAGAAGCCAGCGACGCCCACGCCCTCGCCGAGTTTACCGAACATGCTACGACGAACCAAGCTCACCAACTAACTTTCGACGTCAATCGGAGCCTTCCGACGCATAAACAAGAACAGCTCAAAATCCTGCTCCTGCAATACAAGGACTGCTTTTCGTCGTCGTCAAGAGTTTGACAGACCCCAGTCGCACAACACCGCATCATAAGAGACGGAAGTGCCAGGCCACTACGTCACAGCCCGTACAGAGTTTCAACGCGGGAACGCGAGGCCATCAAGAACCAAGTCGACGAAATGCTACGTGACGACATCATCCAGCCTTCAAAGAGTGCGTGGGCGTCACCCGTGGTGTTAGTGAAGAAAAAGGACGGAACCCTGCGCTTCTGCGTCGATTATCGCCGCCTGAACAAAATGACTAAGAAGGACGTGTACCCTCTCCCACGGATAGACGACACCCTCGATCGAGTCCACAACGCGAGGTATTTTCCGTCGATGGACTTCAAGACCGGCTATTGGCAAATTGGCAATTTGCTATTGGCAAATTGAAGTCGACGAGAGAAACCGAGAGAAGACCGCGTTTATAACACCAGACGGTCTCTTCGAGTTCAAAGTCATGCCCTTCGGTCTTTGCTCGGCGCCTGCAACTTTCCAAAGGGTTATGGATACAGTACCGGCAGGATTGAAGTGGCAGACTTGTCTGGTGTACCTGGACGACGTCATTCTGCTTGCTTCAAACTTCGACGAACACCTCCGGCGACTTGACGCAGTACTTCAAGCAATAAAAGCCTCCGGACTAACCCCGAAGCCAGAAAAGTGCCGCTTCGCATACGAGGAACTCCTGTTTTTGGGTCACGTCATCAGCAAGTCTGGAGTTCGTCCCGACCCACGGAAAACAGCTGCCATCGCTGCCTTCCCCGTCGCCCACCGACAAGAAGGCCATACGGCGATTTCTCGGCTTGTGCGCCTATTATAGACCCATCGTGAAGGAATTTTCATGCATCGCCGAGCACGAAAAACGACGTGGGATTCATAGTGGGCAGCGGCGCCAGTCGGAGCATTTCGAGAATTGAAACGACGCCTGCAGACGCTTCCAATACTTGCGCATTTCGACGAGCACGCCGACACGGAAATCTACACCGAAGCCAGAAAAGTGCCGCTTCGCATACGAGGAACTCCTGTTTTTGGGTCACGTCATCAGCAAGTCTGGAGTTCGTCCCAACCCACGGAAAACAGCTGCCATCGCTGCCTTCCCCGTCGCCCACCGACAAGAAGGCCATACGGCGATTTCTCGGCTTGTGCGCCTATTATAGACCCATCGTGAAGGAATTTTCATGCATCGCCGAGCACGAAAAACGACGTGGGATTCATAGTGGGCAGCGGCGCCAGTCGGAGCATTTCGAGAATTGAAACGACGCCTGCAGACGCTTCCAATACTTGCGCATTTCGACGAGCACGCCGACACGGAAATCTACACCGACGTAAGCAGCGTAAGACTCGGCGCCGTTCTTGTCCAGAAAACTGCCGGCGTGTGAAGGGTTATCAGTTATGCTTGCCGGTCGCTATCCAAGGCAGAAGCCAACTATTCCACAACAGAAAAGGAGTGCCTTGCCATCATCTGGGCAACGTTAAAGTTTCGCCTTTACCTCTACGGCAGGCCCTTCAAATCTGTGAGCGACCACCGCGCCTTGTGTTGGCTAGCTAACCTGAAGGACTCTTCAGGTCGTCTCGCGAGATGGAGCCTGAGACTTCAAGAATTCGACGTGACCGTCCTTTGGAAGTCCGGACGAAAACACTGACGCCGACTGCTTGTCTCGCGCCCCCCATCGACCCGCCGCCGCTGGATGACCAGGAGGATGACTTCTTGGGAACCATAAGTACCGACGACTTCGCCGAACGACAGCGAGCCACAGAGTTTCATACAATAATACCTAGAGGGGAATCTGTCGCTGCGATCGTTCTACCACCATAGGAATGATGGGAAGTACAGGCTTCGGATTGGATAGCGTTAGATAGCGAACTGTCTACGGATATTTTCCTACAGTTTCAGTTTCGTTCTTCGCGCAGCGTGGGTATTAGGGTGCGGTGCAAAGCACTCAAGCAGATCCTGTGTCGTTCAAGGAGGCTGATGACCGCTAGGTCTCTTGGTTTGCTGCGATATTGCAGCTTCGCAGGTTGTATATGACAGTTTTAGCGAAGCGTCGGGCACTCACCGCTGCGCATAGACGTAGCGTCTAAAGCCAGTAGGATATCGCACAGAGTTCACGTCTTCTTGCAAGCGCGTCTTGCCAAAACACGTTCATCTCGACTGCAAAACGCCGGCGAAGCTAAGTAGACGCACCGTCACACTCTGACTCGTCTTCACAGCAAAACGAGAGATGCGTTGGGGGGCAGGCCACTTGGATAGACGCACCTGGCATCGCAGCAGACGATGCGTTAAGTGTTTCTCACTCAATACTGTACTGTTATTTCTATAAATAGATAATACGTCCTTTCGAGCGAAAAACAAGCGCGTTTCTTTTGAAGTGCTGTAAAAAATAATTCATTATATTTGGATGCCAAACCTGGAGCACAATGGCAGTGCAATGCATACCCTGGCAGTTAAATTCGTCCAGGTTTCACTTCCATCTCATGGTCACGGAAACTTTTTGCGATAAGTTTTACGAACACAAGAATTAAGCCAGTTTTAATTAGAACTGACTTCATATCCCTTTGTTTTACAAGCGGAAAACAAGCGTCGCAAATCTCAAGAACGTAATCCATCCGAAGCAGATCCGAAGCCTGTACTTCCCATCATTCCCATGCTAGGTAGCCTACATGAGCGGCCGGTCATCTAGGCTCCTTATCCCATGCTGGTACAACGCGCCGCTGAAGGAGCCCGCATAGACACTAGCGCCAGATTCCCCTCTAGGTATTATAATATGAAACTCTATGACAGCGAGCCGACCCGGAACTCAGGGGCCTTGTGGAGTATCTCGAAGGCAAGACCGCCATTGTTCCAAAGGCATTCAAGCGAGGACTCACGTCGTTTTCCTTGTGAAACGACTTTCTCATAAAGAAGAATTTCTCGCCACTTTGAGCCGACTACCTTCTCATGGTGCCTGCAGCAATGCAACCAGAAGTCCTCCAGGCACCACACGATGACCCGACGGCTGGACACGTCGGACTTTCCCGCACGCTCGCAAGAGTACTGCAAAAGCACTTCTGGCCGCGCCTTGCCACCGACGTCGCCCGCTACGTAAGGACGTGCCGAGACAGTGAGCGAAGGAAGACACCACCCACAAGACCAGCAGGCTTCCTTCAGCCGATCGAGCCTCCTCGACGACCGTTCCAGCAGATCGGGATGGACCTCATGGGTCCGTTCCCAACGTCAACTTGCGGAAATAAATGGATCGTCTGGGCTACCGACTACCTCACCCGCTACGCCGAAACAAAGGCCCTGCCAAAGGCACTGCCGCCGAGGTAGCTAAGTTCTTCATTGAGAACATCGTCCTTCAACATGGCGCCCCAGAGGTTCTCATCACCGACAGAGGTACGGCGTTTACTGCGAACCTAACTCAGGCGATCTTGAGATACAGCCACACAAGCCACCGCCGAACCACCGCCTACCGCCCACAGACCAATGGCCTCACCGAACGTCCCAACAAGACCATCGCCGACATGCTGGCCATGTACGTCGCCATCGAGCACAAGGCGTGGGATGCTATCCTTCCGTACGTGACTTTCGCGTACAACACGGCCGTACAAGAAACGACGCAGATGACGCCATACAAGTTGGTCGACGGACGGAGCCCGGTATGGAAGCTTGACGCCATGTTACCAAACGTCACCGACGAGGAAAACATCGACGTCACGGCCTACCTTTAGCGTGCCGAAGAAGCCCGACAACTCGCCCGCCTGCGAATCAAAAATCAGCAGACGACCGACAGCCGCCGCTACAATCTTCGGCGACACTTCGTTGAATACCAGCCCGGCGACCGCGTTTGGGTGCGGACGCCGATACGCCGACGTGGACTCTGTGAAAAACTTCTTCGGCGATACTTCGGGCCGTACAAAGTGCTTCGACGTCTAGGCGCTCTGCACTACGAGGTTGTACCGGACGGCATTACGAACTGTCAACGGCGCCGTGCGTGACCTGAAGTCGTCCATGTCGTGCGCCTCAAACCGTATTACGGGTGTTAGCGAACCTGAGGACTGCACTTATTGGTTTATTATTAGGGGCGAAGCTTCTTATAGCATCAGCTGGTCGGTCGTCGATCGGCGTCGCTCAATCTGGCGTACCCCTGCCGTCGCGTCTCCCATAGATGGCGCTGTCCCATAGAGATGCATGCAAACTGCAGTTGGGTGACGATATACTAGATGACGCTGTACACATTCTGTGTCGTCATCTCTATTTCTCGTCTAGTTTCCTAGATGGCGCTGTCCCATAGAGATGTGTGCAATATGGCGATTGGGTGAATGCACGCTAGATGGCGTTGAAGGTGCCGCTGCTATGTTTTTTTTTTCATATCTGTGTGCTAGGGTGTCATTACAACCTTAATTACACCCGCCCGTTAAAAAGGGAATAGCAGCAAATCATCATCATCATCATCATCTCTCCGAAGGCGCTCGCGCCCATTATCTCTTTCTCCTGGATCGTCGCCGTACGTAGAGGAGTGCGCTTGCCGGATCGTACAACGAGGAGCGCCAGGTGCGGAAGGCCGCGCCGCTGCGGCTCGTGCTTGTCGGCAGGATCTCGCGTCGCGTAGCGTCCCGCGTCCCGATCCCGCGTTGCGGCGCGATGCAATCCCGAGACGCTGCGCGCCAGGAGGCCGCCCAGCAGTAATCGCTTTGATTACTGCTGGGCGGAACCACTTAAGATTTCACGGTGTAACCATGATTGCTTCACGAGCTTCGCCCCAAACTCTTCATCATTCACCCCGTGGATATCCTGTGATTTTTTGTACTTTCTTGCCTTATTGTTGTTATTTATTGTTGCATGCATTTCCCCCCGTGTTCTGTTTTAAAGAGACTGTCTACCGTCGTTCATCACTTTTATGTTTTGTATCGCAATAAAAAAGCGTACCGTCTGAAGTGCCGAACTTGCAGCGGTTTCTCTGGAAAGTGAGTAGAAATTTTTAAAACAGAATTTTGCGATCTGCATTCGGTCCTTTTCCATTGGTGGGATGAATGCCCACAACACTGGTTGGTGGAGGCGATGACGACTGTAGTGCCGGTGAAAGTTGCAAACTGAAACCACGCGCTCTTTTTGCAGACCTCATCAATTTTTGTTTAATAATAAAACAAATACCGTAGTGGTCGTTTAAGCACGCATATTGTCAGATAAATTATTATTACCACGGTTTCTCCAGCTTTGTTCAGTCTGCCTGACAAACCACCGCGGTCGAGCGGGAAAGTTGGTCTGTTCCAGCAACACTGGTACGCCGGGGTTGTGAAACGAACTGTAGTGGTTCCACTCATGCCAACCGCGCTACTAAAATGAACATAAGGAGTGCTTCACAAAACAACAGAGGGTTCCTGCTGTCTTTCAGTTATGTTTAGGTGTTCTGTGTTGTATATGCGATATGAGAGCCAGCATGGACGCCCTGGTGAAGCGGAACGTGATGGCAAAATCTTCTTCAATGTAGCACCTTGGTGAATGGTGTGCACTTTACTGATGAGGACTCGTGCTACGTTACTAGATTACGTTGGACTCACGGGCATGGTTCGAAAATTCCCTGAAGTCAGTCACGCTGCTATTCGCCGAAAACAATTTTTTTCTTATGAGCGGTGCCGGACGCAGTGCTCGCGTTTCGCCGCCGTAGGCAGGCAGGTATATAGGCAGGCGAACGCGCCGCCGGCAGCGCCACCGAGCGTCTCTCCGAACGCGTGAGGGAAAAAAGCAATAATTACTCTTTGGCGCAACCTAAAGCTGCCTCAAGTGCGTAAAATACAATTTCAAGTTACACATGTTTGTTTTTAAGCAAAATGAGTCTACCTGCGAGGATTTCTTGTCCGACCAATAGATTGAACCACATCGCTGTTTGGTGACGCTAGCGGGCATTCTTTGTCGACTTTCGACGTCAAATTAAAATTATAATTCTTTTTTTGTGGAACAAAAGCATGCTCATTGCCGCCGATGTGATGAACGATCTTCTCATTTTCGCCACAATCAGAAAAATTTTTCCGAGCGGTAGACGGTCCCTTTAAGCATCGGGACAACGCTTTTTCCGGGGGGGGGGGGGGGGGGGGCATTGCCACGCGCGTTTCTAATTTTCACAGTTGCTGTGTTCGGTTTTCGCCCACTAAGACTGTCAGCAACGCTCATCGCAAACCGCGCCTATTTGTTCGAGAATCTTCGCGATTGTTATAGATCATTTTGTTAAGACTGCGCGCAAAACGCCAACACTCGAGCTTATTCCAGAGCTTGCGCGACAACCAGCGATAAGGCTGGAATATTCGATGCCACACTTATAAATGCCGGCGCGCTTCACCGCTCGTCAGTTGATCGACGGCCGACGCTCTCTTGGCCGCTATCAGTGCCAGCGTGTATTGCTGTAATCTTTTTTTCCGCTTACCGGCCACAAGTTCGGCCTAATAAACAGTTTCATCTTTGACACGTCGCCTGCTGCCTTCGTCGACGTCACACCCACGTGACAATATACACCAAATTTGGGATTGAGTTACGGGACTGTATGAGCAACATACATGACAAGTGGTAATATGGAAATCATGACTTCTCATGTGTGACATGACTTGCATGCCACGCTCGGCGCGCTCGCGGCCATTTCGTTAGCTTGATATACACCAAATTTGGGATTGAGTGACGTGACTGTATGACGAACATAAATGACAAGTGGTAATATGGAAATCATGACTTGTCATGTGTGACATGACTTGCATGCCAGGCTCATGGCGCGCTAGCGGCCGTTTCGTTAGCTTGATAAACACCAAATTTGGTACTGAGTGACATGACTGTATAACGAACATAAGTGGCAGGTAGTAACATGAAAATCTTGGCATGCATGTCATCTACAACGCCATTTACAAGCCCGGCTCATGGTGCGCTTGCGTCCAGTTTGCTGACTTGATATACACCAAAATTAGTATTGTGCGACGTGACTGTATGACGAACCTAAATGACAGGTCCCAACATGTAATACATGACATGCAAATTATGTAAAGCATGACTTGCTCCTTCCTGGCTGCTTCGCCTTATATCGATTGCCACAGTGCGTGGGATCTGCCGGCTTTTTTTCGTCTCTCTTTCGGGAGGCAGTCTTACCATGTCTATCTATCTATCTATCTATCTATCTATCTATCTATCTATCTATCTATCTATCTATCTATCTATCTATCTATCTATCTATCTATCTATCTATCTATCTATCTATCTATCTATCTATCTATCTATCTATCTATCTATCTATCTATCTATCTATCTAGCCGCCTACGTCTCTGGCTGCTCTCGTGATCAGCCCCTTATCTTGGTGTAAACAAAAAGTAATATGGGAGGGTAAGATGGTATGACGAATATGACTCGCTGGCCATCACATGAATAATGTGACAATCTCGCCGCGTTCGTCGTCAAACCCTTTCCGCCAGACACGTGTGGCACATACGCGTATACCACGGGCAGGTAGGTGCCACACGTACGCTGGTATGTGCCAGAGATGATTGACAGTTTATATTTACCCAGGAACGGTGAGAACAGACATTGGTAATATTGACGCGAAAGCTTTAAAGGGACCGAAAACTGCCCAGAACATGACATCATATTTAGTTTTATTTTTATTTTATTCATACTGTCAGCGCAAGGCCAAGACAGGAGTTGGGCTTACATAGCTGACATGTACGAAGATGATATGTGGAAACAAATTTCACACGGTATGCTCAAGAAGCACAATATATCAAAATAACACAACGAAGCGCAAAACTATATTAGAATACAACCAGCACAGGTCACGGATATAAAAAAAAAATAACATGTTTGAATACATCCCGTACACGTCACCAAAATAATAATAATAATTAAAGAGAGAAAAAGGATGTTAAGTGATAAAGTACATATTAAACATGTTGATTAGTACATTGAACATATTGAACCAACAAGCAGCAAGCAATTTGGTTACAAATATTCTGACAGAGCTTTTTCGAACCTTTTTAAATCGCAATGTTCGACTATGTGTTGAGGTAAGTGATTCCAGTCATCGATGCTCCGAACCAAAAAAAAATACTTGAGTAAATCTGTTCTGTAGCTAACCCTATCGGAAAACCCAGTGGCACTGTCCCAGCGCCATACCTGATTATGGGACCAGTGTGGCGCTGGATACTGGGACACTGGCACGCTGCACGAGGCACACTGGACGCTGGCGCGCTGCACACTGGGACACGCGTTTTGGGCCTAAATCGGACTTTTAAATTGTTTTTAAAAAGTTTGGTTATGCCCACATCGTAATTAAGGCTGAAACACAAGCACTGGAACAAAAAAAAAAGAAAAAATTAAAAAATGACCGCGCGGGAAGCGAACCTGCTACCTCGACGATCTACTCATTGTGAGCCTGACACGCTACCCACTACGCCACACTCGGAAGACAAGCCTCGGTGTATTTTTTCTTCATGTTATAGCTAATTCCGGTATCCAATAGCAATGTTTTCTCGCTTAGAAAGGCAGATTTTCGTCTCTTCATGCTCGCGCCAACCGGGCAGGAGATTGTTTGTTTGTTTGTTATGGGCTGCCTTGGATCAGAACGTCTACCTGGCACGTTTTGCACCAAAACTTATGAGCGTAATCGCAGATGTGTTGCGGCGATCGCACTGTCTCGCTAAGCGGTTAGTCATACATAAGTAGCAAACATCGTGCATCTGAACTGCTCACTGAACACTGTACTGTTCGTCACCCGTTTCGAAATATTTTCTGTCCCCCCTTGTTTGCGTTCCGCGTACTAGATCTGCAGTAGTTCACTCTAGCCGAAACGAGCATTAGGCTTAGGGCCGCACTTCGTGAGCCACGGTCGCTGTCAAGATCGTGAATATATATTCCATTACAAAGAGTCTAATAACCGCTAAAATGTAGTTTCGATCATAACTGACCCAAGCCAGGTCATATTTGCACCTTCGATTGCACAAATCAGAAGCTAAAAACGCCGAGATTGGGCGTTGCAGCGGCTAACTGCTGCCGGTGACGTGCGGCTTTCAGCGGTGCGAGCGGGAACGACTGACTGCTAGAGCAGGTTGACCTTGATTATCAGACTAATACTACTGCCATATTGTGTTGCGAATGATGGGTTCTTTCGATGTGGTTTATAAACTACATTGACGACACTGGAGCACACTTCAAGGAAAGCGCACGCGCGCTCGACAGATGATTGCTTTAGCCTACAAGCACATCCGTCGCCTAACTGAAACTAAAGCTATATATGTGTAGCACACAGGACAGAACATTTCGAAAATATTCGGTAAATTTTACGCTCGGCATCTCGCGATCCAATATAAAGACTTATAGAAAGTCAATAAAGCGCGCCCAGTTTCTTCCAATGTGCCGCCGGGGTTCCCAGTGTGCGGGCAGACACTGTACAGCGTGACCAGTGCCTCCCAGCGCACTGTAAGACACTGGGCGACGCTGCACAGTGTGTCCCAGTGCGTTTCAGCGCACTGGGTGACCCTGGCCACGCTGTACAGTGCGTTCCAGTGTCTCCCGTGCGCTGGAGTACACTGGGACACATTGTACAGCGTTTCCAGTGTCACCCAGCGCGCTGAAACGCACTGGGAGACACTGGAAACGCTGTTTTTTTCGATAGGGAAGTGGCGCAATATGTTTCGAGTGTTTCGTTCTGGATGTGGGAAATTGCTGCAGTGCGATGTGTTCTCTTAGGTGAACCCTGTAGTCTCCATTCAGTATGTGAAAGAAGAATATCAGGCGATTAAGTTGCATTTTTCGTTTCACCGTCATTAGTCCGGCTTTGTCTCTAACCTCACTGGTAGACTGAGTTCTGGAATAGGAGTTGAAATTGAACCGTAAGGTTTTGTTTTGTATACGCTCACATTTTAGTGCATATCTTTTCGTGTATGGTTCCCATAGATGACTTGCATAGGACATTACTGGAAGAATAGTCATTTTATACGCCATTGCATGACTCCACTGATGGAAAGACTGTGCGTCGCACTGACTCAAACCAACCCTGTTTTAAATGCGAAGCTTTTCTTTGCGTACTGCAAGCACTTTCAGCGTTTCTATCTATCTATCTATCTATCTATCTATCTATCTATCTATCTATCTATCTATCTATCTATCTATCTATCTATCTATCTATCTATCTATCTATCTATCTATCTATCTATCTATCTATCTATCTATCTATCTATCTATCTGTCTGTCTATCTAGCCGCCTACGTCTGAGTGCTCTCGTGATCACCTCCTTAATTTAAGGTCGACCAAAGTTAGTACGGGAGGGTAAGAAGACTTGACGAATATGTCTGGCTGGTCGTGACTTGAATAAAGTGGGAATCCCGTCGCGTACGTCGTCAAACACATTTCTCCAGGGACGTGTGGCTCATACCTGTAAAGCTCGGGCCACGATATGCGGGCACGCGCCACAGGTGTATGACAATTTGTTATCTACCCAGAAACGTCGAGGCCAGACATTGCCAGTTTAATTGTGAGAGCGGTAAGAAAAACTGACATCGGCGGCGTTCACCAGACGAATGTAAGGAATAGAAATCAGAGTCCCAGCAGGAATTGAAATCGAGAATTCTGTGTGGAAATCAAATATTCTACCACAGAGCCACGTCAGGTCTCCAAACTGCTTTGGAAAAACACCCTATGCAGGCGTAATGTTGGTGAAACGTCAAGTGTGGTTGGAGTGCTGGCTATCTGATTTTAAAAACATTACATATGTACTACAATCACGAAGGAGTCATGTCGGGATTACGTCAACTATATACTTAAGCGCCATCCACTGTAGCTGGTTTACGTAGCACTATCCAGACCTGGAGACTTGCAAAGAGGGTTCAACTAAATTGAGGACGACGAAGCGAGCGATGGAAAGGAAAATGATAGGTGTAACCTCAAGAGACAGCAAGAGAGCAGAGTGGGTCAGAGAACAAACGGGGTTAAAGGATATCATAGTTTAAATCAAGAAGAAATGGGTATGGGCCGGGCACGTAGCACGTCGGCAGGATAAACGCTTGTCATTAGGTGTAACTGACTGGATTCCAAGAGAAGCCAAACGCGTGAGGGGGAGAGAAAATTAGGTGGGCAGATGAGATTAAGAAGTTTGCAGGTATAACGTGACAGCAGAAATCACGAGACCGGGTTGATTGGTGGAACATGGGAGAGGCATTTGCCCTGCAGTGGGTGCAGTCAGGCTGATGATGACGATGATCCAGAGCTACCATCCTCGGAAGCGCTACTTATCAGCTTACCGCTTCTGGCGTTGGTTATGCCCATGTGATTGTAGACTGTAGACAACTGCTTATATAAAACATATGCGAATGTTCAAGATTTCTCTGTGCATACATTTGTACATATTGTCACGGCGTCGTGACGTGGACCAAGGTAGCAGGCGGCGTGTCCAAGATGAAACTCTTTATTGGGCCAAACTTGTGGCCGGGAAAAGCAAAGTCAGAGTACAGCGGTAGACATTAGAACTGATAGCGGCGAACAGAGCGTCGGCCGTCGATAATCTGATCATCGTTGGGACGAGCCGTCTTTTTACAGCACGCGGTGAACTTCCTAGCCTTATGGCTGGTGGTCGTGCAATATCTACAATAAGCTGGACGGTTCGCGTCCTGCGTGCAACCTTGACAGAACGATCTACTATAATCGCGAAGCTTCTCGAACACTCAGGCGTGGTCTACGCGAATCATTGCTGACACTCTTTTGTCGGTGGAAACCGAATGCATTAAAACTGATGCAAGAAATGCGCATGGCAATATCTTTGGCGCAATAAAAAAAATTACATCACAGTCACATTCCCTCCGCATGCTTCGCATAACATCGATTCGCATGGTACGTGGGATCTGTTTTTCGTGACAGGTGGATTTATATTTTTATTTTTTATCGAAAGACACAAAAAATGACTTTTGGCGCCTCTGGTGGATAATACATCAACGATTCCATGTACCCTGTCACGTGACCGTTGGTTGCTGCCGACCATCGAGAATCTTTTGTCGGGAATAAAATATTGTTCGTTTCTTTATATTAAAAGATATTACTCCAGAAAAATGTACACATAGGCCTGCGTTAGTCGTATGCATTAAAGCGGCGCTGCCTTCGCGTGACGGTAGCGCATCTTGAGCAACTTTTCAGCGTGCTCATGCAACCGTGCACACAGTTTGCAGGTCGCTAAGATTTTTTAGACATAATTTTGCTACCTACACCTCGCCTCAGGAATGACGCACACTGCTACTCAGCGCGGCCGTGCATATGCGTAGTGACATTTTCGGTGACTTGGCTTGGCTCGTGCATTGTGAGAGTAACGACGTCGGGACAAGCTACCCATGACACAGGGGCAGGCAACACTGGGCGCAGGCGCACACAACACGGTATAAATACAGGGAATGTGTATAATGCCACACCATCTCGTTGTAGCAGCTTTTTATTTTCAAAAATAGTTGAAAGGCTCACAGTAAAGGTGGTTAAGCACAGTTACAGGAACTCCTGCAAAAACAGTACGATGGCAGCTTTAACACATCGCGAGAAGGGCTGGCGTTATCGCTATCAATTGTCAGCGTTGCTCGAGGAAAGGTACATCTGTGTTTACAGCCTTTCAGATTGAAAAATACTGCTTGCAAAATAACTACGTGCTTTTTGGATTAACTACTGCAGCTACAAACACTACGAAGGGTGAGCTTTCTGTCGCGCCGTAAACAAATGTGTCCAAAACATCAGTTGTTGGTCCCTTTAAGAAAAAGATTACATTGGCAGCGTTGACCCGACGAATGCAAAGAATAAATATCAGGGTGCCAGCAGAAATCGAACCCCAGGATCATGCGTGGCAATCAAGTATTCAATCATGTATTCAAGTCAATTTCAGTTAAGCGTCATCCACTGAAGTTGATTTATGTAGCAGCGTATAGGGCTACTATCCTGGCGAGCACAAGCGCTCCATATCATCTTACCGCTTCTGGTGTTGCTAATACCCATCTTTACGCAACTGTAGACAACTGGTTATATATTGCAACGGAGCACCCTTCACACACAACAAATCACACTGTAATGTTCCTTTAATCTGGCGGCGATCGCCTCCAGCCTCGCCATTTCACGCACTTCGCCTTCTTCGTCTTCGATGCCGATCCTCTGTCCCACCAGCGTTCGCCTTACCCCATAACATCTTTCCACCGGGGGGGAGGAGCTGGCCAAGTCTCAGCAAACAAACCTCTTCATATTAGACGCATGTTCAGGGAACACATGGAGCGCAGCTTGGTTATGTTCATGCAAGTTATGTAGTCGGTAGGTAGCTGGTCCCAAACGACGGACGACGCGGAATGCTCCGCGAAAGCGCGGCATAAAATTGCAGGATGGCCAGGGAGGCGAACTACGTGCCTAACTAAAACAAGGTCACCAGGATTATAGGACACAACACGGTGAGAGTTCTTCGCGTTCACCGCTTGAGTCCGTGCGTGGGAGTCGAGCAAACGTTGCCTTGCGTGAAGACGTCGCTGGTACACTGTTTCAGGAGGATCAGCACCACGACTCCTGGGCACGCCGAGCTCGGAGTCCAAAGGAATTGAAGGAGTTCTCCCGTAAACAAGGGAAAATAGAGTCGCCTGTGTCGCTTCCTGTTTGGCCGTGTTGATGGCAAAAAGTGGATCGGGAAGGTAGCGGTCCCATTTAGTATGCGAAGTGTTGACATAACACGCGAGGATTTCGCAAAGAGTGCGGTTGGTCCGCTCGAGAAGTACGTTACACTGCGGGTGGTTGACCGAGGTTGTGGCGTGTTCTATACCGCATGTCCTGAGTGCCGTTTGAAATTCCCGTGACATCAACTGCTGCGGTCTGTTACCAAGCGTTTCGGAGCGCCGTGACGTGAAACTAGGTTGCGTTTCACGAACTGCACCGCGTGATGTGCAGAAGTGTCCGACACGGCCTCCGCTTCAAGCCACTTGGTAAAGTGGTCAATCGCCACAAAGAGGTACTCATTACCAGTGGCGTAAATCATGGGGGGGGGGTCAGGGGGGTCCTGACCCCCCCTGTGCCCAGGCTGGGGGTGACACCCCATGCAAGGGTCCCCCCCCTTGAGATTCATCTTCCAAACGTCACATTCAAATTTCTTGACAGTCAAGGACAACGAAGTTTCCGTAAAACCAACTTTGAAATCTGAAGTACCTTCAAAGAACAGAAACGAGGTACTTCTAGCCGGTATGTACGGTGGGAAATACCTTTATGCGTTAGCACAGGAAGAGCTACCATTTTTTATTGCGTACTTTAACCCGAATGATGCAGCTGCAAAGGTGCTAGCGCCTGCCCATGAGTTGGTAATAGAAACTAACTTCGCCATGTAATGCCGCTTGGATGCCCAGTGCTATTTTTTGTCACCGGGCCCTGACGCTCATGCTCGTTCTATTGTATTATTATTATTATTATTATTATTATTATTATTATTAATGTTATTATTATTATTATTATTATTATTATTATTATTATTATTATTATTATTATTATCATTATTATTATAGTTACAACTATATGTGAATGCATAATTTCTAATTTTGTATAATAGAAAATCAATCATATTAGTAAAAACAAAATGGCCACCGTCGGAAGATGTGTGTCCCCCCCTTGTCGTCTTTATGGATTTACGCCACTGCTCATTACCACATCTTGTTTTTGGAAAGGGGCCGACATGATCTGTGCCTACAACGTCGGGGGGTTCAAAACTCTGGGTGGGAGGCTTGTAACCCGTTGTGGAGTCCTTGCGATACTGGCAAGTTGTGCAGGCTGCTACATGAGCTCTCACGTCAGCTTGCATATTGCGCCACCAGAAGCGGTCGGAGACTAGCGTAGGTTTCCAGCAGTAGAGGCAACCTGAAGCGTTTTCAGGACGTGCGACCGGAGGGCTCGTGGTACCACAGGAAGCCACAAAGATGAACCAGAGCGTGATCGCCTAACGTGTAAGAGTAGGCCGTTTTCCACTTAATTGCACCGCCTAAGCCGTGTGTAACGTGAGGTCGGATGAGTTGACCCGCTGGCACAAAGAACGTCAATTATTGACTTGAGCTCACGATCACTGTTTTGTGCAGCTTCTAAGTCTTCCACGGCGCTTACTGACACATGATAGCGAGAAGAAAGTCGGCGTCCTTATGCGTGGCTCCACTTCGATGTACTATGGTGAAGTCATACTCCTGCAGCTTCAGCGACCACCGCGCCAATTTCGAGGTAAGGTGCTTTGAAGATTTTAACCAAACCAGGGCACTGTTATCGGTCACTACGGTGAAGTGACGGCCACATAAGAATGGGCGAAGTTTCTCTACTGCCCATAGGACTGCTAGACACTCAAGCTCAGAAGAGTGACGGCGGCGTTTCACATCCGAAAGTTGACGGCTGGCATACGATAGTACACGTTGCTCGCCAGAAGAGTCCTCTTGTAGCAGCACGGCGCCGAGACCATCTTGGCTGGCGTCTGTATGCAAGATGGTCGTCAAGGACTCATCAAAATTAGCTAGTATTAGTCGCTGCAGCAAAGCGCTCTTAAGGTCTGCAAATGCAGCTTGCTGCTCTGGTCCCCAATCCCATTTAGCGCCCTTCTTCAATAAGGCTGTCAGGGGTGTACTTCGTTGAGCAAAGCCTTTGATGAAGCGGCGGAACTATGACGCAAATCCTAAGAAACTTTTGAGTTCTTTTTGCGTGCAAGGGGCATCGTAAGCGGCCAAAGCACGTAACGTTTCGGGATCTGGACGTATGCCGCTCTTGCTGACGACATGGCCGAGATAGGTTACTTTGTCAAAACCAAAGAAGCATTTTTGTCGCTGTAGGCGAAGTCCAGCTGCCTGCAGCGCTTCCAACACCATGCCCAGGTAGTTTTGATGCTCCTCGAAAGTGGCAGCGCACACAATAACGTCGTCAAGGTATACAAGTGCCATCGTCGATTTTCAATTTCCCAGAACTTTGTCCATAAGACGTTGAAAGGTGACCGGAGCGTTTGAGAGCCCGAAAGGGAGTCGGTTGAAATGGTAAAGACCGTCCGGTGTAACAAGCGCTGTCTTTTCCGCGTCTTCGTGGTGCATTGGCACTTGCCAGTAGCCTGACAGCAGATCTAGCGTCGAAAAATAAGAGGCTCACTTTAGACGGTCAAGGGCATCGTCATGGTGCGACAAAGGGTACACATCCTGTCGAGTGATGACGTTTAGTTTTCTATAGTCCACACAAAATCTGATGTTGCCAATCTTCTTCTTTACAAGTACGACTGGTGAGGACCAAGGACTGCAAGACTCGGACGCAATACCTTGTTGGAGCATGTCGTGAACCTGTTCCTGGATGAGGACCGCTCGGCAGGTGCGACACGGCGTGGCTGATGACGGATTGGTCCCCGCCCTTCTTTGTTAATGTGGTGCTCAACAAGTGGGGTGCAGCCGAGTTCTTCCGCTGAGACGGCAATACAGGAACGGTATCGCTGTAGCAAGTGCTTCACAGAATCTCGCTCTGTGTTCGAATGCTTCGGTCGAAAGTTGAACATCTCCCAATCCATGTCTTTAAGAGGTGATGCTGCAGGTTGCGCGTCACGTGTTGACACAACGGAGGCAATTAACGGAGGAACCACTTCAGACGCGTCACCAATTTGTTCACAGCGATGCAGTTTTACTGTGTGGCTGTTGATATTAACGACGAAAACCTGCGTTTTGCCCTTGACACAAGTAAGGAGGCTTCGTGGTGAGACTGTTTCCTTCGAAGGGGCACAACGCGCAGGCGATTCAAAGAAGATCTCACCGGTAATGTCACGTGTGAGCTGAGCGGGTATCCAGGTCCTCGACAAAGGGTGCAAAACTGCGGCACAGCTCGCAGTTACTTTTGCTGAGCCAGGGTCATCCTTGCTGGGCTCGATTCGCCGTAGAGAAAAACGTGAGAATCCACCAGCAAAACGTGATAGGGACCTGAACAAAGTAAGCATTCCCTCAACCACTTGTCTGAGGTGACTGGCAGTGGATGCGCGATGGTCACGTAGTACCGTGGTATGGTTCGGCTTAGAGAAATCAATAGTGGCATTTGCTTGTCTACACCACTCACATCCAAGGACAATTGACCAAATGTGATTCTCAACCACAACGAATTCTACTGAAAGCGTCTGTCCGAGGGCGTTCACACACATGCATATTCGGCCAACTTGGTTAACTTCTGAGCGATTAAATGAGAGAAGTCGTGCAACGGAGGCAGGTCGAAGTAAGTGGGACACGCCTGCTATAAGGGTACAGTCGAGTACATTGACGGCCACCCCTGTGTCAACCAACGCTTGAGCTGTCTTGCCCAGAAACGTTACCTCTGTGAAAACATAAAGTAAGTTATTGGCAGCGGACAGTTTCAAAGGCGCCTTAGGCGTGGAGAGTGCGACTGTCGGCAAAGTCATGATAATGGAATCCTTTGGCTGACGTGAGGGCTCTGCACTCTTGTCGTTGTGTGCCTCAGTAACAAGAGATCGCCGGAAATTCTGAGTAGCTCGCCTCAAGTGTTCTCTCTCTTTTCCCGCAAACGCCGCGGAAGAAAAATTGTTGTGGTCTTTACGGGTACGCCGGTGGTGAGCGCCGAAGAAAGGAGAGTTGTTCCTTTCGGCGGGACCGGGAGGTGGTGTGGACCGGGAGACACACGACTTAAGAGATTTTCGAGTAGTCCGCACATTGTATTCCGCTTCGACCGCTAGGGAAACTGCTGTTCGGAGGTCTTGTGCCTTACCGAGACGCACCCAATGGCGAACATCGGGGCCTTCCACAGCATCGATGAAAGCATTTGTCGCGAAGAGGTTCACTGTGGTCATGGGAGCGCCCGGTAGCGCCTTCAACGTGAGGCGTTCAACATCGGCATCCGGCTCTTGAAACGTCTCACCTGTGTACTGGCGCCGATCTCGCAGGCGACTGTAACGAAGCGACGGCGGGGATGGGTCGCCATACCGATCTTCCAGGGCTCGTGTCAGTAATCCGATGTCGTCGTGTTGACCAGGTGGAAGATTGAGCAGTAGTTTGGTAGCCGGCCCGCGCAGACTGGCTACTAGTACTTGCGCCGTCTTAGCATCGTCCCAACTGTTCGCCGCCGCGATTGTGTTCAGCTGTATGTGGTAGGCCCGCAATGAAACAGTGCCGTCGGACAAAGGGACGTTCAGTGGCTGTAGGGAAGACATCAGTGGAAGGTTGCTTGAAGACATGGGCGTTCAAAGCGTGCCTGATCCCACCGCTGCCACCAAATGTAACGGAGCAATGTTCACACACAACAAACCACACTAATATTTCTGTAATCTGGCGGCCATCACCTCCAGCCTCGCCATTTCACGCACTTTGGCGTCTTCGTGTTCGATTATGAGCCGCTGTCCCACTAGCGTTCGCCTTACCCCATGACAATATTATATATATATATATATATATATATATATATATATATTGGTAGGCTTTCCACGTTGCACAAACATCACTAGGGCGTGCATCAACAGTTTAACACCACATCGACACTGGCTCTCACTCACCGCTGCGGCAACGGCCATATCGCGTGTCCTCTACAGAACGTCGGGTCATCGCAGACCAGGTCGACGACATGCTCCGCCGAGGCGTCATTCGCCCTTCACAGAGCCCATGGGCTTCTCCGGTGGTACTTGCCACAAAGAAAGACGGTTCCATCCGCTTCTGTGTCGATTTTCGGAGATTCAACAAGATCACGCTCAAGGATGTCTATCCACTGCCGCGCATTGACGATGCTCTTGATTGTTTACAGGGTGCCGAGTTCTTTTCTTTATTAGACTTGCGCTCGGGCTACTGGCAGGTGCCAATGGCCGAGGCCGATCGCCCGAAAACCGCTTTTGTAACCCCGGACGGCTTGTATGAATTTACCGCCATGCCTTTCGGACTGTGCAACGCGCCTGCTAAGTTCGAAAGAATGATGGACAATGTTCTGTGTGGCCTTAAATGGAAGATCTGCCTGTGTTATCTTGATGACATCGTGGTGTTCACCCCTGATTTTCCAACACACTTGCGCCGACTTCAGCATGCGCTTACTTGCTTGACTAACGCCGGTTTACAATTAAATCTCAAGAAATGTCGGTTTGCTGTACGTCAGCTCACGATTCTAGGACACGTTGTGTCCAAGGACGGCATTCTCCCGGATCCCGACAAACTTCGTGCTGTAACTGCGTTTCCTCAGCCCACTACCACCAAAGAACTTCGCAGTTTCATTAGCCTGTGTTCGTATTTCCGGCGATTTGTTCGAAACTTGGCGTCCATTATATCACCTCTCACGCAACTCCTTGGTGGCACCAAAGATATTTCATCTTGGTCCCCCCGCCTGCGAAGATGCCTTCACCACCTTGCGACGTCTTCTCACGACGCCACCCATTCTTCGCCATTTTGACCCTCAAGCTCCAACCGAGGTCCATACCGACGCAAGTGGCGTAGGCTTGGGTGCTGTGCTCGCACAGCGTCAACCTGGCCACACAAATACGCCGTGGCATACGCGAGTCGCACACTCACAAAGGCCGAGAGCAACTACAGCGTTACAGAAAAGGAGTGTTTGGCCATTGTGTGGGCGCTTGGCAAGTTTCGCCCATACTTATACGGCCGTTCTTTTGACGTCGTCACCGACCACCATGCACTGTGCTGGCTCGCGACGTTAAAAAACCCATCTGGCCGCCTTGCTCGCTGGGCCTTGAAAATTCAAGACTACGACATACACGTGGTTTATCGCTCAGGGCGGAAACATTCTGACGCTGACGCGCTTTCCCGCTCACCTCTCTCCCTGAAAGCCACTGATGATTCCGCGCGTGAGCGCACGTTGTCCTCTCTTGAGTTCGACAATATTGCTGCGGAACAACGCAATGACCCCTGGACAGCATCTCTTTTCGACCATCTCACGGATCCATCTAAAGTCTCGCCATCACGAACGCTGCGGCGCCAAGCTACGCATTTTGCGATTCGCGACAAGCTGCTCTATCGTCGCAACTATGCTCCAGAGGGGCGCACATGGTTGTTTGTCGTCCCGCGAGCCTTGAGATCAGAAATCGGCTCCTCTTTCCATACTGACCAACAGTGCGGCCACGCAGGAGTCTTCAAGACGTATGAAAGACTTCGACACCGATACATGCCACTCCAGTAGTGGCGTGGCATGTATACCTTCGTTCGCAGGATCGTCCGCTCTTGCCATGAATGCCAGCGGCGCAAGTCTTCCCCGCACATCTTAGCTGGTGCACTACAACCTCTGCCATGCCCGTCCCGACCCTTCGAACGTGTCGGTATCGATAGTTATGGACCGCTTCCCTTGACTCCTGCCGCAAACCGGTGGATAATAGTGGCAGTAGACCACTTAGCGATATGCCGAGACGGCTGCTCTCCAGACTGCTACAGCACAAGAGGTCGCCACCTTCATACTGCACTGTTTTGTGCTGCGTCACGGAGGTCCTCAAGAATTGCTCAGTGACCGTGGCCGCGCCTTCTTGTCAGAGGTCATCGAAAAATTGCTTGCGGAATGCGCCATTGTTCATCGCACATGCACCGCTTACCATCCGCAGACCAGTGGCACTACAGAGCGCTTTAACCGAACTCTTGGTGACATGCTCGCTATGAATGTCACACCTGATCACTCTAATTGGGACATAGTTCTTCCGTTCATAACCTACGCCTACAATACCGCGACGCAAGCTACGACCGGTTTTTCCCCCTTTTACCTCCTTTACGGCCGTCACCCTTCGCACACAATTGACACCATTTTGCCCTCTCGACCGGACGCGTTCGAGTGCCCGCCTTTCTTAGACGCCACCACACACGCGGAAGAATGCCGCGAGCTCGCCCGCCGCTTCACCTCAGATGACCAGAACCGTCAAAAAGTGATCCACGATGCCCACAACTCGACTCACGCTTTTCTACCAGGTAACCTCGTGTGGCCGTCAGTGCCGCATCGCACACGAGGACTCTCTTCCAAACTTCTTCCGAAGTACGATGGGCCTTGCCGCGTTCTCGAAAAGACTTCCCCGGTCAACTACCTAAATGAACCGCTCACGCCACCTTCTTATATGCGACGTCGTAACCGCGAGGTCGTCCACGTTCAAAGGCTCAAGCCGTATTATGATTCCACAGTCACTACAGACGACTAAGTCGCCAGGATGGCTCCTTTTTCTCTGAGGGGCCAATTGTAATGCAGAGGAAGTATATCGGTGCAAGGACAGCAGCATAGAGTGTGCAGCAGAGGCTCGTGCCATAGAACTGTGCGCTACAAGCCAAGAGTTCTAGTTCAATAAATCATTTTTATAATATCATCATCAGCCTGTCTACGCCCACTGCAGGGCAAAGGCCTCTCCCATGTTTCGCCAATCAACCCGGTCCTGTGCTTTCTGCTGCCACGTTATACCTGCAAACTTCTTAATCTCATCTACCCACCTAATTTTCTGTCTCCCCCTGACGCGTTTGCCATCTCTTGGAATCCAGTCAGTTACCCTTAATGACCAGCGGTTATCCTGCCGACGAGCTACGTGCCCGGCCCATATCCATTTCTTCTTCTTGATTTCAACTATGATATCCTTAACCCCCGTTTGTTCCCTGACCCACTCTGCTCTCTTCCTGTCTCTTAAGGTTACATCTATCATTTTCCTTTCCATCGCTCGCTGCGTCGTCCTCAGTTTAAGTTGAACCCTCTTTGTAAGTCTCCAGGTTTCTGCTCCGTAGGTAAGTACCGGTAAGATGCAGCTGTTATACACCTTCCTCTTGAGGGATAGTGGTAGACTACCATTCATGATTTGATAATGCTTGCCGAATGTGCTCCATCCCATCCTTATTCTTCTAGTTATTTCACTCTCATGGTTCGGCTCCGCGGTTACTACCTGTCCTAAGTAGACGTACTCCTTTACAACTTCCAGTGTCTCGTCACCTATTGCAAAGCGCTGTTCTGTGCCAAGATTGTTCCACATTACTTTAGTTTTATGCATATTAATTTTCAAACCTACTCTTCTACTTTCCGTATCCAGTTCAGTAATCATAAGCTGTAATTCGTCTCCCGCGTTACTCATCAATGCAATGTCATCAGCGAATCGCAGGTTACTGAGATACTCTCCATTAACTCTTATCCCTAACTCTTCCCAATCTAGGGCCCTGAAAACCTCCTGTAAACACGCGGTGAATAGCATTGGAGAGATCGTGTCTCCCTGCCGTACGCCCTTCTTTATTGGGATTCTGTCGCTTTCTTTATGGAGTACTATAGTGGCTGTGGATCCGCTGTAGATTTATAATATATATATATTATATTATAATATTTATAATATAATTATATTATAATTTTTATAATATATATATATATATATGTTGTAGCGAAGCTTTGGAGCTAGTGGGTCGTCCTCTGCAGCGCCTTCTAGTGGGTCGCCCTCTTCGAAGAAAAGGAGCAGCTCGTGCTGAGAGTCGGTCCCCGCCTTGGCTGTCGCTGTCGTGCATCGTCGCCGAGTGCCCGCCAATAAACGTCTTGACGATTTGGTGGAGAGTGCTGTGCCCTTAAGGGGGGGATATAGCAAAGACAGGTGTTGAACAACTACTGCCCACCGCTCTGTTGGTTTTAAAGGAAACGCTACCAAATTTTGTAAGCTGCTTCAATGGAGATTTTACTAAATGTGTTATCAACTTTGCTAGAAAATATGAAGCCATTCTAAAAATATTAAAAAATAAATTATTTTGATATTTTCATTTTTGAAGGAACATTTGTGAAAAAGTTTCTGCACGTAAAAAAGGTGAGAACTCTTGTGGCTGTTAAATGTGCCCAGGGTGTCCTTCTGAACCAAAATAATAATTGTCGGCAAGACCATTCTTTAGTTAAAAATCTAGATCTTTGATGATTAGAATTTCCAGGATTTTTTTAAAAACAAAAGCTTTCCTAAAAAAATAAAATTCTGGCGTGAACACCATTATTTTGCTTCAGAAAAGGCACATGTTATCGAGAAACACGTCACAAACATTTGCACTTGATTGCTGCAGTGGTTACAGAGAAAATGTTCCTTTTCTGACGAAAAGTAGTGCTTTGAGAAAACGCCATTTAAAGTTTGATTTGCCATGAAGTCAGGATAAAATGCTCCTGCTGTATATTCTTCGCTATATTTCAGAAGGTTCACCAAGAACTATCTATTATGTGATATTCAGGTGACTTTGCACCAGTCTAATCAAAAAATAAATCTCGCGGAGCACTTCCAAACTTGGCAGCACTGGCACTCAATGGCGGCGTCTTGGTGTGTTGACTGTGCACTAGGAGGCACTGCGTCCCGAGAATTTTCGCTACTTGCGCGTATTTGCTGAAAATCAAGGCAGTGACGCGTCGTCAGCGCGTTTGTGAAACAGATCACAGTTGTGAGCCACCCGAGATGGCAATAATTGCAGAACGAACGAGCACAACGTCGGTATGGTAACGGCGGAAACGCGGATGTAAACAAACCTTCGCGCGCAAGTTCAGCGACTATCACGACCACATTTGACCTATTGAAATAATTTATTTAGCAGGATATACAACCATTCTAAGTGATTATGCATACAAATGCAATTGTGCGTCCTTACATTCATCACTAAGCAAACGCTGCAACGCCTTTCCAGAACTCGCGCCGTAAGTATAGGTGCAGTCAACGGGTCAGAACCGTTTGGCGCTATTTTTATATGCTTTCCGTTGCGCATACGAACACGCCACTTCGTGGAAACACTTGTGAAGCATGCTAGAATATTCCGCCATAAAAATTGAAAAATCGCAGTTTTAGTCTATTTTGCCCTCCATTCCCTCTTAAAACAACTTCGGTCCGCATTCGATGGCCTTGT
This sequence comes from Rhipicephalus appendiculatus, assembly GCA_030522465.1. Classification (NCBI taxonomy): domain Eukaryota; kingdom Metazoa; phylum Arthropoda; class Arachnida; order Ixodida; family Ixodidae; genus Rhipicephalus; species Rhipicephalus appendiculatus. The sequence continues at coordinate 199,783 of JALIZH010015616.1, forward strand.
AGCTTCGATCCCGTACCGTGCCATCTACCATGCCCCAAGACGCCGCTCAGCAAACGCTTCCTCCTGCGCCGACGCCATGTCCCGGTGTCCCCCGCATCCGCGACCCTCCTGTCTTCACCGGCGCGGATGGCACTGACGTCGAGGACTGGCTCGCCATTTACGAACGCGTGAGCGTCCCCAATAAATGAGACCAGGCAGGCAAACTCAGCAACCTGGTTTTCTACCTCGCGGGTGTGGCCGGCATGTGGTACAACAACCACGCATCCGATTTCCCGACTTGGTCCGCTTTTAAGACCGCCGTCGTCGACGTGTTCGGCCGTCCTGCCGTACGTAAGCTGCAAGCAGAACAGCGTTTGCGTGAACGAGCACAGCAGTCCGGCGAGTCCTTCACCAGCTACATCGAGGACATCCTCGACTTGTGCAAGAAAGTGGACGCGAGCATGTCGGAGTCGGACAGAATCACACGTTCTGAAAGGCATCGCTGACGATGCCTTCACCATGCTCCTGGCCAAGAACCCTCGCACTGTGGCAGAGGTCATTACGCTGTGTCAAAGTTACGAGGAGCTGCGCCGGCAGCGCTTGATGACCCGTCGACCGCCGTCACGCGACGCTGACCTCGCGGGCTTCTCGGCAGTTTCTGACCACACCACCTTGCTCGCCGAAATCAAGTCGGTCGTGCGTGAGGAAATTGCCCACCATGTCTCTTTACTGGCTTTCGCTCCACCGCAACATGTCGAACAGCCGTCAACTACACTTCTGCCTCCCCTCCGCCGAGCGATTCAGCAGGAAATCGCGGAGGTCATTCCTGAATACCGCCAGCCGCCTCCAGGACCTGCGCCACTAAGCTACGCACAAGTTGTAGCCAGGCCACCCCCACCGATTCCTGTGACTGGCCCGCTTAGTTACACCGAAGCCGTCGCCAGACCCGAGACCTTCGACGCAACTGTGCCGCATACATACGCCGACGTCGTCCACGTGCCCCGACTGCCGCCCATCATGCCGTCATATCAGCAGCCGCCTCGCCCATCGCGTTCTGCGACATGGATGGGACCCGCGAACCGATGGCGTACTTCCGACAATCGCCTGCGGTTGCGGTTGCGCTTTGCCTGCGGTTGCGCCGGTCACGTCGCACGCTATTGCAATCGCGCGCAGCAGCCTCGGGTCGCATCCAACCTTCCCAGTGAATCGAGCCGCCCTTATTATGAGCAACCGCCGCCTATGTCACCGACGTCCGGCCCTGCACCATCTCCACGCCGTTCACAGTCTCCACGACGTCGCTCACTGTCGCCGATGCGGCCACGTCCGCCAGCACGCGACCAGGAATACTAGTCGTCGCAGTCCACGAGGCAAGGGCTGCGACACTGCCGAACTGCGAAAGCCCTCAGAGAAGCCCATCGAACGTGATAGACGTGTTTGTGGACGGTGTTCGCGCATCTGCCCTTGTAGATACTGGAGCCGCGTATCCGTCATGGACGCAAAACTTAGCCGATTACTGCGCAAAGTGACGACGCCACTTTCCAGGCTCTCCCTCCGCACAGCCAGCGCCCAAAGCATTCACCCTACAGCGGTGTGCACAGCCCGCCTCATGATTCGGGACGCGATGTACGCCGTCGAACTGATCATAATTCCTGCATGCTCTCACGACGTCATCCTAGGATGGGATTTTCTCTCACGCCACGACGCCGTCATTCATTGCGCGCCAGCTGAAATAGAGCTCTCACCATTCGCTGATTTGACGCCGGCCGACAGTCCATCGGCTGCAAGCAAGGTACTCGTCAAAGACGACACCAAAGTGCCTGCAAACTCGTTAACAGCGGTGTTGGTCTACTGCGCCAGTCTTTCCGACACCGTTGCACTCCTCTCGCCATCTGACCGTGTTTTCATGAGGAAAGGCTTGCTGGTTCCTTTCGCGACCGTTCAAGTCACTCACGGCAGCGCCTCTATTTTTGTTACGAACTCATCCCCGTACAGTGTTACGTTGGTGCGAGGGGAATGTCTCGGCAGCGTGGAACCCATCGAAGACGCGCAAGTTATGGATGAACACTATGACACGCACTGCCCAAGTTCTAGTACGCTCAGTGCTGTTTCTACATCTGCTTCATCATCCGCTGATGTATTTGGTTCCTCCATTCCCGACAACCTTACGCCGGTCCTGCGTCACCAGCTACTGGGCTTTTTGTTGCTCAACCTTCACTCGCCCGCGCGTCCGCCGTTACGCATCGCATCGACACAGGCGCCCAACCACCACTGCGGCAACGTCCATATCGCGTATCTCCCACAGAACGCCGTGTAATCAACAAGCAAATCGACGACATGCTTCGACGCGATGTTATTCGACCCTCTAACAGCTCCTGGGCGTCTCCTGTCGTTCTCGTTGCGAAGAAGGATGGTTCTGTGGGGTTCTGTGTGGACTACCGACGCCTCAACAAGATCACTCGTAAGGATGTGTATCCACTACCGCGAATAGACGACGCGATTGACAGCCTGCTAGGAGAAGAATTCTTTTCATCTCTCGATTTGCGCTCAGGGTACTGGCAAGTACCTATGGCTGAAGACGCTCGACCGAAGACCGCCTTTGTCACGCCCGACGGCTTGTACGAATAGAACGTCATGCCGCTTGGGCTGTGCGATGCGCCCGCCACCTTTGAGCGCATGACGGATACCGTTCTGCGCAACCTGAAATGGCACACGTGCCTGTGCTACCTCGACGACGTCGTCGTTTTCGCTCCGGACTTCTCCACGCATCTTCAACGCCTGCGGCATGTTTTGACGCGCTTGAGTGACGCTGGTCTGCAACTGAACCTAAAGAAGTGCCGATTTGCAGCACGGCAGCTGACAATACTCGGCTACGTCGTGTCCAAGGACGGAATTCTTCCCGATCCAGCCAAACTTCGGGCCGTGACCGAGTTCCCCAAGCCGATGTCCGTCAAGGAACTGCGAGGTTTCGTAGGCCTGTGTTCCTACTTTCGGCGCTTCGTTCGAAACTTCGCGACTATCATATCGCCGCTGACGAAGCTCCTCGGAAGTAACGCGTCTCTCCAATCGTGGTCGTCAAAATGCGACGATGCTTTGGCAACGCTCCGTCGTTCGTTGACGTGGCCTCCCATACTACGCCACTACGATACTACTACGGCCCCTACAGAGGTACATACGGACGCCAGTGGTGTTGGCCTCGGCGCTGTCCTTGCGCTGCGCAAACCAGGGTTCCGGGAATATGTCGTGGCGTATGCAAGCCGTACGCTTACAAAAGCCGAGACGAATTACACCGTCACGGAGAAAGAATGCCTGGCAATCATCTGGGCCCTTACCAAGTTTCGACCTTATTTGTATGGTCGCCCATTTGATGTCGTCACCGACCATCACGCACTGTGCTGGTTGTCGTCATTGAAGGATCCCTCAGGCCGTCTTGCCCGTTGGGCAATTCGCCTGCAAGACTACGACATCCGCGTGCTGTACCGCAACGGACGCCAGCATGCTGACGCCGACGCCCTGTCGCGCTCTCCCTTGCCTGACGACAATGCCCACAGCTCAGCGTCTCATCTTGCCGTTTCTTCCATCGACCTGCATATACCATTGCTACCGAACAGCGCAAGGATCAATGGATTGCCTCACTGATAGACTTGCTGACTGATCCATCGGCAACACCATCCACTCGCGCGTTGCGTCGTCAAGCCCACCATTTCGCCGTTCGCGACGACCTCCTCCACCGACGCAATTACAACGGTGACGGCCGCCAGTGGCTACTAGTCATACCCCGCAGTCTGCGCTCTGATATATGCGAGTCGTTCCACTCTGATCCGCAATGTGCGCACTCCGGTTTATCGCAGACTTACCACCGCATTCGCCAATGGTACTTTTGGCGAGGAATGTTCCGCTACGTGCAGAAATTCGTTCGCTCCTGCATAGGTTGTCACCGCCGCAAAACTTCAACGCACCTGTCGCCGGCAGGTCTGCAACCTCTACCTTGCCCTGACCGGCCGTTTGGGCGTGTTGGTATCGATTTGTATGGGCCACTTCCGCTAACGTCGGCTGGTAACCGCTGGGCCATCGTCGCTGTAGACCACCTCACGCGATACGCCGAAACCGCCACTCTCCCCGCGGCTACGGCGCGCGATGTGGCCTCCTTCCTGCTCCAACGATTCATGCTGCGTCACGGTCCACCCCAGGACCGTGACGTCCTGGGGTGACGTCCTGGGCTCAGTGATCGAGGCCGTGTTTTCCTCTCCGAAGTCGTCGAAGCCATTCTCAAAGAGTGCAACGTTGTTCACCGAAAAACTGCTGCTTACCACCCGCAGACAAATGGCCTCACCGAACGCTTCAACCGTAAGCTCGACGACATGCTCTTCATGTACGTCGCCGCCGATCACACAAATTGGGATTCCATTCTGCCGTTCGTCACCTACGCCTGTAATACCGCCCCTCAGAGCACTATGGTCTTTCACCTTTCTTCTTATTGTATGGTAGGCACCCGTCGCACACCATCGACACGATACTTCCATACAGGCCGGACCCATGTGAGTGTGCGCCTATTTCTGACACAGCCAGGCTTGCTGAAGAGTGTCGAGAGCTTGTAAAGACCTTTACTACACATGATCAAGAGCGGCAGAAGAGCATTTGCGCTGACACCAGCACTTCTGCGCCCACGTTCCTCCCTGGAGCGCTCGTATGGCTCTCGATCCCTACCACTGCAACTGGCCTCTCTTCAAAACTACTGCCCAAATACGAAGGCCCCTACCGTGTCGTCGAACGCACTTCCCCTGTAAACTACCTGATCGAACCTATCGAACAATTTTCGGACATGCGCCATCGAGGGCGCGACGTCAACGTGGAGCACCTCAAGGTCTACCATGACCCGGTCATAGTAACCAGCTGTTAGGTCGCCAGGCGGCTCCCTCTTCGTACCCGGGGTAATTGTAGCGAAGCTTTGGAACTAGTGGGTCGCCCTCTTCGAAGAAAAGGAGCAGCTCGTGCCCGGTCCCCGCCTTGACTGTCCAGAGTCGGTCCCCGCCTTGACTGTCGCTGTCGTGCATCGTCGCCGAGTGCCCGCCAATAAACGTCTTAACAATATATATATGATGGTTATATTGTTACGTAAAATGAGACGAGACGTGACTATTTGCGAGTGTATTTACACCGATCGATCAAGATGGAGGACAGCACGCACCTCTGACAGGCCAGTCCTCTTCGTCGTCTTCTGTACGCAGAATGTCTCTCCCTTGATGTGCTAGCTACATAGAATTACCCCCCCGCTGTAAAAGTGCCGTCTCGGTGCATTTTAAACAGGGTCTTCAAAAGGGGGTGGTATGGTTTCAACCTACTGACGGGCACTACGTCACTGTGCGTGTTTGCAGACAGGTTATTCTCGGAGATGGGAACGATCTTGTTCGTAACGTCCGTTACCTGGCGATATAGCAACTTCTCTGACAAGCCAACACGACGAACAGGGCACCACAGGAGAACTAGGGAACCGGGTGAGAAGCGAGCGTAATAATAATTGTTGTGGTTTAACGTCCTGAAACCACCATACGATTATGAGAGACGCCGTAGTGGAGGGCACCGGAAATTTTGACCATCTGGTGCTCTTTGACGTGCACCTAAATCTGAGCACACGGGCCTCAAGCATTTTCGCCTCCATCGAAAATGCGGCCGTCGCGGCCTGGATTCGATCCCGCGACCTGTGAAGCGAACGTGGACATGCCTGTTGTCGTAGAGAGCCTTCTGGGTTGTTCGTGAAACCAACAGCCTAGAGCAGGCGATCTGACGTGCGTGATGGGCACGAGCGATAGCATCACGTGCGTATTCGCTCGGGCGAGGTATAGTAACCTGTAGTAAGGTGTCCAGTGGTAACGTCGGATCACGGCCGTAGAGCATATAAAAAGGTGAGTGACCGGCGGTGTCATGACGAGATGAATTATAGGTGAAGGTCACGTGAGATAGCGCTAGATCCCAGTCATTGTGGTGAGATGAGACATACATCGAGAGCATGTCCGTGAGGGTGCGATTTAGGCGCTCGGTGAGGCCATTTGTTTAAGGATGGTACCAAGTGGTCAACTTGCGTGTCGTTGAGGAAGAGCGCGAAAGATCGTTCATTACGCGTGACAAAATGTGCGGCCATGGTCGGTGAGCAATTGGCTAGGAGCTCCATGATGCAGAATGACATCGTTGAGCAAAACGTCGGCGACGTCAGTAGCAGTGCTGGTGGGGAGCGCTCTAGTGATGGCAAACCTGGTCGCATGGTCTATAGCAACGGCGACCAACTTGTTCCCACCGTTTGATTCAGGAAAAATTTCCCCATATCCCGCTAAAGGGAACCATGTGGGGATGCGAAGCAGCGGGGAGATAATTAGCTTGAGCGGGAGGAACGTCGCCGCTCTCATTTCACGGCAGCGGTGCGGGCGCTCATCGCGGCGCACAGGAGAGAGAATGCGACGCGCGCGCTCCGTCATTTTCATACCGCGGAACTACCGCGGCGCCCCCCAGCGGAGTATGCAGCTGTCACACCACCTGTCGTGCGCGCCGCTGCGTAGGGCATTCCTAGAGGAGAGGACCGTAGGAGAGGAGAGGGAGGGGGAGGGGACGTGGGACGCAGGAGCCGCTCGGTAGAGTAGATGATTCCTAGAGGAGAGAGGGGTAGAGGACGCGGATGCGCTGTAGGGATGTGGGACGCCGGAGCCGCTTTGTAGAGTAAAGAAAGGGAGTCAGCGTAGGAGAGGATATGGGAGGGGACGCGGATGCGCTGTGAGGGTGTAGGACGCGGGGGGCCGCTCCGTAGAGTACAGCATTCCTAGAGGAGAGAAAGGGGGTGAGCGTAGGAGAGAGAGGGGGGCGCGCATGCGCTGTGGTGGTGTGGGACGCGGAAAGGACGGACAGACTAAGCCCCCTCCAAACACATGCAAGCAAGATCAAGGAATAGGGTCAACCTGGGCGACAGACACCACCTGCCTAGCCATTGCTAAGCAGCCTCTCTGTGCTCTCGGCCATGACTCTGATGACTGTAGTAGTGGTTGACGGCCTTCATATTACCACAGTGTTCTGGTTCACATAATGGGTGCTTCCCTACTTCATGAAAGTGGCCGGAAGCGGGACGTGGGACGGGGGACACGGTACGCGGGACGGACAAAGCCCCGAGCATAAGATGCTTCGCATCTAAAAGGACCGAGAAGACCTACACCAACACGGAAGAAAGGTTCGGTAGGAATGGAGATCGGGTGAAGAAGTCCAGCAGGGGGGTGCGGGAGGTCACTGCCGACGTTGGCATTTATCGCAGGATGCCACGTAACGTCGAACGGACCGGGCGAGACCACGCAAAAAGAAGCGGTGCAGGACGCGGTTGTACGTGCGAGATACGGCCAAGTATCCGGCAGTCGGTTTGTCGTGAAGCTCATGCAAAACCGTTGAACGCAGATGTTTAGGCACGACGAGAAGAAGCTCCGGGCCATCTGGTTGGACGCTACGACGGTACAGCGTGGCACTCAAGAGGACGAACATGCGGAGTGATGCGTCGTTAGGGGCAGATTCGAGACGGTCAATGAGTGCTCGCAAGGAAGCATCGCGACGCTGTTCGTGACCAATCTGAAGAAACTGAGACATGGACATAACGCTGGTGCTAGGCTCGACGGCCGATCCGTCTGGGTGGTCAACAGGGTAGCGAGAGACAAGCAATCGGCGTCCAGATGGAGGCGCCCAGACTTGTAGGCAACTGAGTAGGAGTACTCCTGAAGACGCAACGCCCAACGACCAAGCCGTCCAGTAGGGTCCTTCAGTGAAGAAAGCCAACAGAGGGCGTGATGATCTGTGACGACTCGGAACGGGCGGCCATACAAGTAAGGACGGAATTTCGAAACCGCCCAAACAAGGGAAGGCATTCCCGTTCTGTTATAGAATAGTAGCGCTGATCCTTCGAAACGGGACGACTTGCGTATGCAATTACACGATCAGAGCCCCGCTGAGTTCGGGCCAAAACTGCACCGATGCCATGACCGCTAGCGTCTGTGCGCACTTCTGTAGGAGTATCTGGGTCAAAATGTGCAACTATCGGCGGTGTCGTTAGATTGGTCATTAGTTCAGAAAAGGCGCCAGCTTGGAGAGGACCCCAACAAAACGGGACGTCGTGTTTGAGAAGGTCAGTGAGTGGACGTGTGAGTGCCTTTCACGAACCGGCGACAGTAAGAGCACAGGGCCACGAAACTCCGAACGTCATGGATTGAGCGCGGAACGGAGAAGTTCGCTACAGCGCGTACTTTTGCCTGGTCTGGTCGTACACCGAAGGCGTCAACGAGGTGGCCCAACACAGTAATTTGGTGAAAACTGAAGTGGCACATCGAGGAATTTAGCTGCAGGCCGACTGGTCGGAATATCGATAAAATGGTGGAAAGACGTTCAAGGTGTTTGTCGAAGGTGGGTGAGAAGATTATCACGTCGTCCAAGTAACACAAGCACGTCGACCATTTAAATAGTTGAAGCAGAGTGTCCATCATTCTCTCGAAGGTTGCTGGAGCGTTGCTGAGACCAAAGGGCATGACCTTGAATTGGTAAAGGCCGTCGGGGGGTAACGATAGCGGTCTTCTCACGATCCATTTCATCTACAGCAATTTGCCAGTAGCGAGACCGGAGGTCGAGAGATGAAAACAAGGTGGCTCCATGGAAACAGTGGAGTGCGTCGTCAATACTGTGGATGAGGGTACACGTCTTTTTTGGTAATTTTGTTGAGGTGCCGATAAACAATGGAGAAACGCAAGGAGCCGTCTTTCTTTTTTACTAAGACCACCGGGAAGGCCCAAGGGCTTAACGATGGTTCGATGATGCCTTTCGCTAGCATTTCAGGCCACTTCTTTTAGATGCGAAGCATCTTATGTCGGGGCTATGTCCGTCCCGCGTCCGGCCACTTTCATAAGTAGGGAAGCACCCATTATGCGAACCAGAACACTGTAGTAATATGCAGCCCATCAACCACTATCACAGTCATCAGAGTCATGGCCGAGAGCAGCGACAGACTGCTTAGCAATGGCTAGGCAGGTGGTGTCTGTCGCCCAGGTTGACCCCATTCCTTGATCTTGCTTGCATGTGTTTGGAGGGGGCTTAGTCCGTCCCTCCTTCCCGCGTCCCACAGCACAGCGCATGCTCGTCCCCTCCCCCCTATCATCACCTACGCTCACCCCCTTTCTCTACTCTAGGAATCATCTACTCTACGGAGCGGCGCCCGCGTCCCACATACCCACAGCGCATGCACGTCCTCTCCCCCCTCTCTCCTCTAGGAATCCTCTACTCTACGGAGCGGCTGCCGCGTCCCACACCCCAACAGCGCATGCAAGTCCCCTCTCCCTCCTCTCCTACGGTCCTCTCCTCTACGGAGCGGCGCGCACGACATGTGGTGTGAAAGCTGCATACTCCGCTGGGGGGCGCCACGGTAGTTTCGCGGTATGAAAATGACGGAGCGCGCGCGCCTTATTCTCTCTCCTGTGCGCCGCGATGAGCGCCCGGACCGCTGCTGTGAAACGAGAGCGGCGACGTTCCTCCCGCTCAAGCTAATTATCTCCCTGCTGCTTCGCATCCACACATGGTTCCCTTTAGCGGGAGATGGGGAATTTTTTCCTGAATCAAACGGTGGGAACAAGTTGGTCGCCGTCACTGCCCCCTCTGATGCGGACACGCGGTAAGGCCGACGGTGTATGTGTGTAGAGTCACCGGTATTAATTCAGTGAGTGACAGTCTTAATCTGGCGCAAGGGATGATCACGTATATCGAAAATATCACTATAGGAGAAAAAAAACCTGGCAGAGAGCGTCGGCCTGATCAGGTGAAAGGTCTGATCCAATCATCTTTCGAAAAATGGCGTTGTCCGAACTGGGTAACCGTGAGACTTCAGGAACACAGTTATTCACCATGGTGGCAATGGTATGCGGCACAGTAACACTGCGCGTCAGTCGTGCGTCTGTTATCGGAGTTGTAGTTTCCGTCGGGAACTGGAGGGGTCGATGACAAATAGACGTACGTCACTGTTCGAGGCGGCAAGCCAACAAAATTGGATGGGCTCAAGCGGCTGACGGGTTTTTCACAGTTATCGGAGAGAAGGGGAAGATCAAGGCTGAGTGTGCCAGAAGAGCAGCCAATTAGGGCCGAGTGTGCCGAAAGGAAATCAAGGCCAAGTATAAGGTCATGCGGGCAATGAGCGAGAACGGCAAAAAGTACTACGGTGTTCATATTGAACACCGTAGAAGAATTGACATTTGGGCAAGTTGGAATTGGTTATGCATCTTTGAACTAGCAGCGCAAGAAACGAGGACACAAGAAAAGTACAATACACCAACAGCGCCTTCTCACAACTAACTTTATCGAAAAGAACGCATAGTATTTAACCCATGACCAAGTACCACGTGCTCATACATCATTGATAGCCAAACAAAAGAAAAAGAAGAAAAAGAAAAAATACACAGGAAAAATTGATCACATGCGCGCTTTTTTTCTATGTGATAAACCGATTGAGGAAAGAAATTTCATTGTCATGCAGTGATATTGAAGGCATGCTTACACATTGATTGCCTTTTTTTGTTAATATGATGAGCTTCAACAATTTCTCTGGTAGTCTGATTTTGATGCCTGAAAATACACTTAGTGTCACGAAAATTAGGGGTACATCCATGATCTGCACAGTGTCGGGCAACGTGCGAGTACACGTTGCTTTCCAAAGATCGCTTGTGTTCCGACAACCTTACGTTCAGGCGGTCATGTCTATATAGGGCAAACTGGTCGTTGCCTGAACGTAAGGTTGTCGGAACACAAGCGATCTTTGGAAAGCAACGTGTACTCGCACGTTGCCCGATACTGTGCAGATCATGGATGTACCCCTAATTTTCGTGACACTAAGTGTATTTTCAGGCATCAAAATCAGACTACCAGAGAAATTGTTGAAGCTCATCATATTAACAAAAAAGGCAATCAATGTGTAAGCATGCCTTCAATATCACTGCATGACAATGAAATTTCTTTCCTCAATCGGTTTATCACATAGAAAAAAAGCGCGCATGTGATCAATTTTTCCTGTGTATTTTTTCTTTTTCTTCTTTTTCTTTTGTTTGGCTATCAATGATGTATGAGCACGTGGTACTTGGTCATGGGTTAAATACTATGCGTTCTTTTCGATAAAGTTAGTTGTGAGAAGGCGCTGTTGGTGTGTTGTACTTTTCTTGTGTCCCCGTTTCTTGCGCTGCTAGTTCAAAGATGCATGAACACCGTAGTATTTTTTGCCGTGTATAGCCCAACTCTCCCTTTTGTTTTAGTACTATGGTGTCACGACCGGCAATGCTGACACGAGCAGTGCACATTCCTATGACTTCTACAGTGCCACCATCAGCAACACGTATTGCTGGCGTGGTAGAGGGCGTCCTGATCTTCTTTAAACGGCGGCATAGAGGAGCGCTAATAATAGATAGCTGAGCGCCTCTGTCAACAAGAGCGGACACAGTAACATTGTCGACTTTTACTTCAAGCGGGCTGTGGTGTGCGGGGAGCGTCAGCAGAGGATTTTGCAGGCGTCGATGGTATTGCAGCTTCACCTCCATAAGCGGCAACATCTAGTTTTCCTGCTGCGAGCGTCCAGGGGAGGTCGGTGAGGGAAAGCGTCGAGGCTGTGGAGATCTGGATTGGCGGCGTTGCGGCGACGGGGAGCGGGAGTAGCGGCGAACGGGCGAAGGGGCGTCAGTGGTGAGAGGCTCGTAAGGAGACGACGAGTAGAATGTGGAGGGTGCAGCGGCTGAACGTCTAGAAGTGGTAGGCGCATGTAGGTAGGGTAGGTCTGGCGTGGAGAGTTTGACCAACGGCGACGGCAATAGCGAGAAACGTGCCCAGGCTGATGACAGGAAAAGCAGATAGGCTGGTCGTCAGGGTTTCGCCATTCCGTTGGGTTCCGCAAGGGCAATGTAGAAGAGGATCGGTGAGCGTTTCCTGGGAGGTTAGTCCCTTCGGATATGCGAGGCACTGCGGCCGTACAACTGCTTTCTCAGCATTCCTTGTCGGTATTCAATGACCCGAATTCGTTGCCGACATCTGGGACCGATCACTCCCAGAGCTGGATCGGTGTGATTCCCGCGAGCACCCCCTTGTATCCACAAGGTACAATTGGGGCATCATCGACGGCTACATGTTTAGAGACCACAGATTACTTCTCTTTTCTTTTTCGGAGAGGTCGCTTCCTTCCATCAAAAAATTGACATTTCGAGGGAAGGCCACAGTTTTGGCCACCTTGAATTCCGGAGCAGCCCTCGATTTAATATTGCGGAAATTCTATGACGTTTACGACTCGCTTGTAAGCGCAAACTTGTGCAATGTTCGTTCTGGTCCCCATCGAGCTAACGCCTGGTGGACCCGTGAACTCGAGGAGGAGCATAAAAAAGTAAGGTGGTTGCACCGCGCTGACCAACGGGCGCGAGATCAGGACATGAGAGAGAAATCGCGTGTCTCTTTTTCTGCTGCAAGAACGTTGTACAGAAATAACATCAGAAGGGCGCAGGACGCTTGCCTCAAGCGGTTTTGTTCACAGTGCTCCAAACTATCTACGTTTGGAGCACCATACGAAATCGCATTCAACAAACTCCGGTCGCCAGTTCAGCTTCCGCCAATCAGATTGCCCGATGGTACACTGACCACTAGTGTACTTGAATCGACGTCGTTACTTCTCCGTACACAATTCTCCAAAGACAACTCTGCCAATTAGGAGGATGTCCATCGGGATATCCAGCGCATTGCGTCTGCTGGTGCAGTGTCTATTCGTAATGCTCGGCCTTTCACGCTTCAGGACATTCAAGCCGCGCGGGCGTTGTGTAAAACAAATTCGGCCCCGGGTCTTGATGGCCTCACTCTTACCACGATCAAATATCTCTTCGATTATCATCCACATTTCTTTTTATTGCGATAGCAATTATATGGACACTCTCGGCTGGTTTTCGCTGTCGGCGTCGGCGTCATGTCCCATATATGTATATGTATCATAGATACATATACATATATACATTTATAAAAAGCTCCAAGAAAAATAATTCAGAAAAATATTTCCGACGCGCGGCATCGAACCAGGGACCTCTCGCTCGGCAGAGCGCGGAGCTAACTGCCGAGCCACGAAGGCGAACGTCCTTCAACGTTCAAAGGGCGAGCTATTTATATACGGCGAGTTCTCAGCGTGTTTTCAGCATTACCAGCGAGATGACGCAAAGGCCGCGCTCGGCGGGGCTTAGCTGGGCGCCCCGTTCGTCACGACGCGCGCTCTCAGGCGCTCCTAGCTCTCCGGCGCCCACTTTGCCCGAAGGTGGTGGTGGTGGGGGGGGGGGGGGGTGTAGATGCCCGTGCGCGCGCGCGCTTATCTCGCGGTGGCGAAGAATGGGGCTTTCGCCGGAACGATAGCGTTGTAGTTACAGGGCGCGCGAAGGTCACATCGCTCACTGCAGTCCCCCCCGTTTGCGAAAAGAGCACGCTTTTCAAACACAGCGAAGTAACTGTGACACTTCTTAGTTCGCGCTCGTCTGTACCTGTGAATACGTTTCGTGCGTCGTTTTGGTTGAGCGTTTTTTGAATGTTTTTAGTTCGCTCTCGTCCTGTGCGTGTTGTTTTCGTGCGTCATGTGTGCGTGAGCAGCGCGCTGCACGTTTCCACCTGCTTGCCATTCGTCGCTTGACGTTCCAATTTGTTGCTATCGCATTCATTGATTGGCCTTGTGGCAAAACTGTGACTTTTAATTTATTTTTAATTGAGCATTACGATTAAGACACTTTCCGTCTGTTTGGAAATCCGGCAAAATTATCTTTATCCCTAAACCCGGTCATAATCCTGAGAACACATCTTCTTACCGCCCAACAGTAATGAATTCATTATTCGGAAAATTCTAGAACGTTTACTAAACCACGACTTTATTTTTTCTTAAGCTCAAACAATTTAATTCAAAATAATCGATTCCGCTTCACCAGTGGTAGGAGCGCGGACATGGCCCTGCACGCGTTGAAAGAACGACTGAAAGATCTCAAAAGTGTCAAGATACCAGCGATTCTAATCTCATTGGATTTCAAAGGGGCATTTGATTCCGTCTGGCACCCGTTGGTTCTTGCCTTCCTCCAGCGTCACGGGTGTCCGCGAAATGTTTTCTATTTACTGAAATCCTTCTTAACCGATAGGAGAGTCGTCTTTGAATCCCGCGTCTCTCACGTCCACGAAAGTCCCACTCTGGGAAGTCCACAGGGGTCCCCCCATAAGTCTCATGTGGAATGTGGTCATTAGCAGACTCTTGCAGACACCCATGCCGGCTAATGTGTCTATCCAAGCTTAGGCTGACGATACGATACTTTTGGTGTCGGCCCTTACGAAGTCGGCTTAAGAACAGACGGCAGCCGAAGCACTACAGAGAGTGAGTGGCAAGCTGGGCACACGTCGCAAAGGTGGTAGTCAGCGTCCTCAAATCGGAGTATATAGTCTTTCCAAATGGACAACCCACACTTCGGTCTGCAACATTCAACGTTACCATGGGTGATGGACGGCTACAGCGCAGAGTCACTCCGCATATTAGGCGTCATATTTGATTCCCGATTAGGCTTCAAAGAACATGTAGATCACATCCGGCAAAAATTAGAAAATTTGGTTCCAAAAATTCAGTATACAGGATCCAAATTCAGTATACAGGATCAGGCAAACCAGCGAAAATGATACATAAACAAGTCGTACTACCTAGAGCTGTGCACGGGCCTAATTTTCAAGCCCGAGCCCGGCCCGGGCCCATTGACTGCGTCGCAGGCCCGCCCGAGCCCGACCCCAAAGGGTTTCGAGCCCGTCCGGCCCGGCCCGACGTACAAAAACACAAACCCGGGCCCGGTCGGGCCCGACACTATGAAAGTTTGCTGCGGAGACAAGATATCGCTTTTTGATCATCTTGCATTTTATTCAAACAATCAAAGTTAAACACATGCAAACGACATATGTTAATGTGTATACACAGATTCCAAGTTCTGTAAAAATAACAAGCTGCGCAGTGATTCGGACTTCGGTGAAGTGCGGTGCATCACATATCCTGTCGAACTGAAGTTCCGTTTGCTGCTCGCACTGGTAGCCGGAATCGCAAATATCTTTTTCGCAAGCATAACAAGCTTAGAATAATTAGACTCCTTGTTCTTCCAGCAGTTTATTATATATGATGCAGGACAGGAGGATTATTGTATGCATAAATAATCACAAAGGTGATCTGTGTGCTCATCGCTAAGTGCTAGAAAACAATTCGGGCACAACGTCTATATTTTTTTGGTTTGATGCGGGCTTTGCACCTGGCCCGGCCCACCCGATGCCCGAGATGAGTAGCCCGAGCCCGGCCCGGGCCCGAGTTGGGAAGACGTCCGCATACCCGAGCCCGGCCCGCGGGCCGGGCCGGGCTCGGGCTTTCGGGCTACCCGGAGCCCGTGCACAGCTCTAGTACTACCGTCCATCACCTATGCTGCTCCGGTGTGGTGGACCGATCCCTCTGACTCCCTTCTCAAGGAAAAATTAGTATGCGCACACCGTCTTCCGTTAATTGCATTAACGGGGGTTAATTGCATCGAACTGGAAATGGAACGCGTATGCGCGGAATTTTCTCTATTCAGTCTCAAGCCACCAACCTGTTATGCACCTGATTACTATTTGCCCATGTGCTTGCAGTACGTGCGAGATGTGTGGGAGGACCACCTCGCAGAACGGGCGTGCTCTCACTCCTTTCGACAACTAACCCGCCACGAGATCTATCAGGGTGCCCGCTGCCGAGCTTTACACGTTTACACCGATGGTTCTTACACGTCCAGGTCCGCTGGAGCGGCTTTTGTGGCTTTGACTCCACGAAAACGAGTCCTCAAAGTAGGAAGGTTCAAAGTTATGAACGCCAGTAGTGCCTACTACGCAGAAGCTCTGGCGCTCCAGGAAGCCCTCAGTAACTTGCTAGCGATTCATACAAACTGGCCTGTGCATCTGTATACAGATCGTCTTTCCGTTTTGTCAGCTATAGCGAGTCCTAAATCACCGGACGCACACATATCCCAGATAGTCAGGGATCTCGCGAAACTCAAGAGGCGCATTCCTGTACATCTTCTTCATGTAGGCGGACATAGCAACCTTTATGGAAATGACTTTGCCAACTCCGCCGCTGCCTCAGCCACCAAATATGGCCTCATCAGATTCTCCAAACTTTCCATAAAATCTACTCGGACAAAATTTTATAATCAAATGCACCGCTTTTGGTACAGGGATAGGCTACAAAATCATTCTGGCACTGCTTTGTTCAACTGGGCTCCCAGTATCGACAAAATACCGGTCTGCTTTCCACCTCATAAATCGCTTATCCGCATACTAACTGGACATGGCCGCTTCCCATTTTATCTACACCGCTTCAATCTTGCCCCCCAACTCACAGTGCCCATGCGGTACACAATGCCGTTCCATTCATCACTATTTAAATGAATGCCATGCTACGGCACCACTGGCAGCCACTCTTGCTCACTCCAGGGGTTCTTCTCCCATTACGGTGGAGAAATTTCCTGACCTCCTTAGCATGCGGAGAAACCGGGCTATACTCATTAGAATGGAACGGGTCATCGATCAGATGCTGCTAGATTATGCTCGCCCGCAGTCAGTCTGCTCCAGACGGCACCTAGCTAACCCTGATGTCTTGACCCTGTCTGGCTGCATTGCTATCTCTGATATCTGAGCATGCCTCTTCCGGCTCATGCCATGGGACCATTGCTTGAGCTGCACATTCTCTGAACCTTCTTTTTAATGCCTTTTCCTGGACGCCTGCTGAACATCGATGTGTGTATCACACCTTTACGATACAGGCGAAGCTGATCGTAAAGCTGCGTGGCGGCCACTAGTCCAGCGGCTTGGACGTGTCTTGGTAGATGTTCTCTCGAAACACCCAATACCTCTAATACCAGACCTCAGAGCCGTGGCTGGCTCTACTTCCAGCGACTGCGAAGGCGGTTCGCACATACACGCTCTTCCGATGCATGGACACTTTCATTTTTCATGGCTCAATGCACCTTGTGCAAGCATGCATATACTGCACTACTCCTCTAACATCCTCTTGTGCTCAGTCACTGGCTTTACCTAAAGGCATGCAAGCCACCTTTCTACATGACGCATACTACAAGATTGCATGCTCCCATTTCATGTACTGAACTTACTTTGGTACTTTGCTGCAGGCCGACTGGCCTTGCCTCAACAGGGCCAGTGATCTCTGTTAAATGAGATGATTACACATCGGGCGCAAACGTGCCGCTCACTTGTGTTGTCCGGTCGTGCATATATTATTTTTTTTCTTTTCAATTTTTTCATTTTTTCAGAATATTTTACTGCTTAAGACTGTACTCTGCCAGCGTCTCATTGTGACCGTCACTGGTCTGGTTCTCTGCACTGCTTCAGTTGTTCGGCAGGAGTGGCTCTCGTGTCGTCGTTTCCCATGCGCACGCTTTCTTCTCCCTGTCAATAGATTCGACGCATTTCAATACTTTTCTTTCGTACCAGCCCATTAGTTGCTGAGATTTCTGGTGGTTTTCTTAATTTCTTTTAATTTAGAACATTAACATTCCCTTGAACACCCACGAAGTTACAGGTGGGAAGTATACCTGGTCAGGGTTATTAAACATGCACAATTTTGCCGGTGCTGAGCTGACCACCGGCCGGGCCTGGCGCTGCGGCTGGCTCCTGCCACCTCATCCCTGGGGGGCTGGAGTATGATTCCGTACTCCAGGGCCCATGCTACTTGTGCCTCAGCCTTTTTTATTGAATGCTTGAGGTTGGGGTGGAGTTCTGTTCTGGCGGTCACCTGTACGCTTTCCTCTAATTCCCATGGGTCAAGGCACATCTTTACCTGGGCACCTCAGGACAGCATTCTTCACCACACACCTTTCATCGACACATATTGTTACAATAAATGGCCTATGCGAGTGCCTTCTGTTCTCGCTGAGCCAACACCTTAGGACCCACATGCGTTACCGTGCCCATTCTTTATTTTTCCAATTGGTTTTTTCCCACAAAATTTGCGCTTTGGGTAGTTCTTATGCCCCTTTTCTTTTATGTTTGATTGGCTTTACACCTGCTATTGCTTCACGTAGGAGCGGGCTTGTCGCAACTTTATCTTTCATAGTTTTCCTGTCCAGGAAAACTATGAAAGGCCGTACTTCAGGTCGAGTCAGGGGACAAGCTGATGGAAGGCCGAGGTTCGCGAACTCCTGCCTGACCACAGCTTTAATTAAGGCTATCGATGGCTGCGATGGGTCAGTGGCGTGTCTTGTGAAAACGGCCGATTGATTAGGAGCTGGACATGTAGCTTCAATCTCCCGACGAACAATACGGGCGACGTTGTCGTGTGTGAGCGGTTGGCGAGCGGCTTCACACGACGAAGTTGCGATCATGTTGGCCAGTCGTGTGAATCTCTGATATATACGGCGGCTCATGGCTTGCTCAAACCGCTGGAACTCTTTGATGATGGCATCGACGGCGGCAATGTTGTTGAAGACGAGCAGGTTGAAGGTATCGTCTGCAATGCCTTTCAGTACATGAGATACCTTCTCAGAGTCAGGCATGTGCTCGTAAACCAGGCGGCAGAGGGCGATGACGTCGTGAATATACGCGACGTACAATTCGGTAGATGTCTGTGCCCGAGCTGCCAGTTGATTCCGCGCAGTCATCTGCCATCCAGCTGTGTTGCCAACAAGGTCGCGGACCTTCTCTTTGAAGGAGTCTCCGCTTTTAATGTCGGCTTCGTGCGTCTCAAACCACACCCGCGGAAGACCATCAAGGTTTCAGAAAAGCAAGTTGGCGAGCATAAAGGTCGGGTCCCACCTATAGCCGGCGCGGATCCGTTCATACATGTTGATCCACTTGTCAATGTCAACGCCATCCTGTCTGGAAAACACGCCAGGATCACGAGCAGGAGGTAGGATTACGTAGGTAGAAGACACGGTAGGGACGGGTGCTGAAGACGATGTTCCTTCAACCTGTGACATGGTAGGTCCCGCGACGATACGGCCGTTGCGGAGCTTCGTGATGGGCATAGGAAAGAACCAGCAGCTCCACCACAAATATGTTGCGTAAAATGATACGAGACGTGACTATTTGCGAGTGTATTTACACCGATCGATCAGGATGGAGGACAGCACGCACAGCGGACAGGCCAGTCCTCTTCGTCGTCTTCTGTACGGAAAATGTATCTCCCTTGATGTGTTAGCTTCGTAGCCATATATATGTGATGGTTATATATATATATGTAACTGGTTATATGTAACTGGATATATGTATGTAATGACATCGTTACGCGACTGTAAGCAACTGGTTATATACAACATATGCGACTGTTCAACATACGTCTGGCGTATAACATTTGAGCATATCTTTAGCGTCATTTCGTAACGTTTCGCTCAATAAAAGAATCACAACACAGTCACCTTCCCTCCGCAAGCTTCGCATAACATCAATTCCTAGGGTACGTGGGATCTGCCGAAATTTTTTTTTTGCTGTGGAGCGCGGCCGGAGGGAAACCCGCCGGTGCGTAATCATGAAGGCAATGGAGTCGCAGGTGTGTGTACCCTTCCACACGCTAGATGGTGATTGACGCACCCTGCGGCTAGTCGTGCGTTGAGCTCTCCAAAACCAAAATCAACATACTGTAATTCAGGAAGCGACGTGCCGTGTTATGGTGAACAGCACCCCGGGAGACGTATTAGAGTAAAAAAAAAGCCAGAAAAAAGTTGTTGTCAGTACCCTTTTTATGCATGACGGTAACGAATCAGGTCAGGTGTCCTCTCGTAAAACGGTCACGTGGGACGTGACGTCATCTGGCCGAAGGAGTATTCCAGGCTCGCTGCCTTGGGTACGAAGTGTGCTGGCTAACTAACACTCATTGGTAATGCACGCGTGGAAATATTCTACAAACTGAACGGGGAAGCACTATCCTTCGTAGTTGAACTGGTAGAGCGTAGTACACGTAATTCGAAAGTGGCGGGTTCGGTTTTCAACGACCGAAAAGGGTGCTTTTCCTGCTACTTTAATTTATTCCAATCCATCTCATAAGTACTACAATACAGTTTAAAACAGCAAATATTGACCGCAGGGCTTTTTCTTTGTCCAACTGTTTGTTTCATTCATCTGGCTGTGGCTGACAATGCAATAAGCCACTCGATAAATTACCTCCTGTCGTTATTACATCGAATGCAAATAGTGTAAATATAATTGTGTCGTTATAGTCCCAAAGAAGGCGTTACGAAAGAACAAATGTTCTCATTTCGGTGGTTTGGCACAAGTTTGCTTTATGATCAGCCGCTAGGGATACTTGACCGGATGACTTGTATTGGCGGACGCTCGCGACGAAGGGCGCTCACATTCGGCATGAAGGCGATGTTCACGGGAAAGTGGTGAGATAAAGATTGAATAAATGTGACATTGCAGGGCTGCCAATGGCCAACAAGGTCCACATCATGGAACCATAATGTTTCGCCATGGAATTTCTACACTATACCATTGCCTCTGTACCACATCGCAAAATGTGCGTTCAAATCTCATATTACAGAACTCTGATTTACGACACTGTCTATAACAGATAATTATGTCACAAGACAAAATTAGTCAGTCAGTCAGCCAATGAACTTTATTTATAAAATGTCCTGAGGAGCCGATTCCCCTCAAGAGGGATAGTCGGCTGCGGGCCGCGCCCACGTGGGGACAGGAAGGGCAACCCGCTCCCCTACACTGCGGGCCCTCTGGACAGCCCGGATTTGGAACTGCCGGTCCGACCTGGTGATCGCCGTCCTCCAGGCGCCCTCTGTGCTGAGAGGCTCGCTATCGCGCAGCGCCGTGCATTGCCAGAGCATATGGGATAATGTGCATCGTCTCTCGTCGCACTGAGGGCAGTAGGGCTTTATGCTGTCGATAAACTTACTATAGACTAAGCGCGACAGGTAAGTATCCGCTTGTAGCATTCTTAAAGTGATTGACTGGGCCCTCGAGAGTTAAGGGTGCGCGAGGAGGAACCTACGCCTGGCCAATTGGCAGTGTTGATATATTTCTTTAAAGGGTGAGGAGGGAATAAAGCTGCCGGGTGCCTTCCTCAAAGTAGAGGCCCGTCATGGTGGGACAGTTCGCGTGCGCGGGCGTGGGCAAGCTCATTAGCATTGGGGATAACAGGGTGGACATCCTTACCCATGTGGCCAGGAAACCAAGTGATGTGACCGTTGATTTCTGTGCAATTCGGACTTTCGGTAAGAATATGGGCCGCCTGCTCGCAGACTGACCCCGTCATCAATGCTCGTGCAGCTGCCCTAGAGTCGGTGAAAATGCACGTAAGCGTGGGAATCACCACGGCCAGTGCTATAGCAGTTTGCTCTGCTCTTGCCGGCGTGGTATCTCGAAAAGATGCTGCCGTGAGGAGTTTACCGTGAAGGTCAGTGACCACAGCCACGAAATTGGCTGTGCCGGGGTTGCCAGCCCCAATAAAACGTAACAGGTGACATGTAGGCATGAGACAAAGCGAGTATGATGCTTATCAATTGTGACTTACCCAATCCCTCATCCACAAGAACCAGGTTTGACGTGACATCAATTGTATTGGACACTGTACTGAACGCGGCAGTCACATTGGCATGGAGAACAGGGTAGTTACCGACTTTCAGAGTAGCGTAGACTATTGCTTCTTCAAACTTACGCACAAGAGACGTAACTGTGGCGGTTAGTATGATAGTGTTTTGCTGTGTAAACGAAGACTTTGCGAAGGCAACCATAGCATCTTTCGTTTCCCAGAGATCGTTTGTATCCTAAAAGAAAGATAATTCACATGTATCCAAGTGACAGCGTTCAATGATTAAGCTCTTTTTACACTATGGAGTGAGCACGCTATACACCAACGGATTGCTGATTAAAAGAACGCTCCATATAATAACGCATCAAGGAAAAAAAACGATTCTGTTTGTCTAAGCAGGACTTTGCAAACCACAGAGCTTTTTTCGAAACCGAGCAATCGAAAATTAAAGGATTCGAACAGTTCGTATGAATCACACAGTCGCGTATCAGATTAGAAGCATATATGTCATGGGCATGCGTGGTAGAATGTCAATGTAGACAAGGCAACTGCACATTCGGCAATGCGCTCTCCATACCGTACACTCCGCGAACTGGTGTGCAGTTCGATCTTAGTTGCACAATATTCATCTCCAAAGTGAATTCACTAGGAAGGCTCATCCCATTCACGTAGTTCCACGTAGTTGTGACGGTGAAGTGCGCAGACCTCAAGCCGGTAAGCAGTGAACGGTTTATTGGGCAAACGTGCGCACAGCATACGAAGTAACGCTTCGAGTGCAATAATAGCGGCGAGCACAATCGTCGGTCACCCGTGAAGTAGGCTTTCGTGCATGACTGACTGGACCGTCCAGCGTTTTAGTTGGTGATAACCTCAATAATTATGTCCGACTTTAGCACATGCCTGCTTAATTTACACCACTGTAGCCAACCGCAATGAATAAACTGCTTTCAATTCAACCTTAACCCTCTATATTTTTGACGCGATGGTAAAAAAGCGGTGGTGGTGTATACATATAAACTACAAAGATATAGCTTAAAAAAATTTCATCGAAATCAAGCCAGTATGGCAGTGTGGTTTTCCCGGCCAGTTGGTACATTATGTGAAGTAAATAGTTCCAGCAAGTTTCAAACGCGAGCACAAGAAAATAACGCACAGGACAAGCTGGTAGTTTGATGAAAAAGACTGGGACACTTATGACCCACTGACTCATGAAGATACCGTCATGCGATCCGAATATTTGAGATGAAAAAGCCCAGACATGCGGCGCAGAGGAGCACTGCTCATGTTGAGAACAGGTAAGTTGTTTCGCACGACTAGATTGAATAGCGCGACTGATCACGGGACACAAGAAAAGGAACACACACCACAAAGCGCTAACTGACAACAATGAATTTTATTCCGTTTTCTGGCGGAATAAATACAGAACCATGAGCGAGGAAAGAGGCATGGGAAGAAGATAACGAAAAAAAAAGGAAAAAAAATAAAAAATAAAGAAACAACCAAGATTGTACAAGGTGATCGTCTATCATCGCCAAACCGCCTAGTCACAAATACTTTACTTGGGTACAAGAAAGAAGAATGATGCACACTATTTTTTTGTTATGATGTGAGGAAATCGGGTACGGATCTGTAAGCTTCTACAATCAGAATGCCACAGGCAAGCTCGCTTCTACCGTGAGTGTCTCTTCCTACGAGTGCACGATTCGGGTTCACTAAGGGACAGACGTGATTGGCACAGATACAAGAACTTGGCAGATGCGACAGCTGAATTCTTGTGGATGCAAACGCTCTCGCAACTGAGGGCATCAACGAAAGGAAAGACTGGCTCGTCAAGGGCTCCCGTCTACACACTAGGTGAGGTGAATCTACCGCAACCCATCAAGGACGTTCTCTCGAAGGGACCGAAGTTTCCCGTGCAGCCCAAGCTCTCACCGCCAGCCCTTCTGAGTATCGTCAAGCAAGTCTCCAAGTTAGCACCAGAGAGTGAAACTGATCGCTGCTTGTCCGAAGGCACCGACGTTTTGGTGAGATGCAAGCCACCTAAGAATGTTGTTCCAGTAAAACCGGTTGTGTCGTACTTAAAAGACGATTCACTAGCTTTAGTTCCGGCCGATAAGGAAGGAGGTTTTTTGGTGTTACCTAAAGCTCTGTATTTGTCGAAGGCCAAAGAAACCATCGATGCAACCTTTGAGTGCCGCAACAATGTGTGCCTTCCTAAACTAAAGAATGAAGCTAAGAAATTGTGCGCAAAATGGAACCTGGATAACCTGGCTAAAGAAATCGACAAAAAAAGAAACTTAAGCTTACTAATGTTCTTCACGGCGAAGACCCACAAAATGGATTGCCCACTCAGAATAATCGTCACGGCGAAAGACACCTGGCAGTTGCCGGTAGCCTTATTCCTGCAGAGCAGGTTTAACAAGCTGAAGGTTGATGACCCTTTTTTAATAAAAAATTCCGAGCAGGCTATTGCGTTCCTACAAGAAAATTCTGACAAAGGTATTATGGCTTGCTATTTCGATGTCAAGGACTTATATTATTCTATACCTCACAAAGAGCTATTGCTCTGCATTAAAAAATGTATTGACACGTACGGAAACGTTGAATACTCAGATGCATGCTGAAGCCTTTCTAGAGCTGTTGTCATTGTATTTAAGGTCGACCTATGTGTTTTGGAACGGGGATGTGTTCCTGCAAAAGCAAGGAATATGCATCGGTTCATGCATTGCGCCTATTCTGAGTGACTTGTTCCTCGCGAACATTGACAAAACCCTGCAAGAGCTCTCACGAACACACGTGTGGCTCGTGTGTTCAGGTTTGTAGACGATTATTTGGTCCTCGTGGAAAAAAGATAGAGTCGATGCTGAGTCGCCTTTTAGTCGAGTTGAAAGGATTTCTAGAGAGTGTCTAGCGCCATTGGTCATCACTTGTGAAGAGCCAAGCAGAGGTTTCATTCGGTTTTTAGATTTAAAACTAAGCCTGTTCCAGAGGCGCTGCTGTTGGCAGAGCCGCTGCGGAGATCCAGAGTCGGGTTGTTGTAAGACCCGCACCTCCACCAAAGATGTTACGGGGAGTATTTATTTAGGGGTCGTCAGTCAGGATCTGATCGAGATGACACTCCACAGAGCGCACAGAACCACAAGTCAACAGCGCAACCCAGACACAGCCCCACAACAGCAACGTCTTCGTCTTCGTCCATTCGGCACTATTTCAGCGGCTCTGCCGGAGTGGCATTTCCATGCCCGTGACAATATGAACCGCGTGCATTGAAGCCCATTTTACCGTATGAATCTGCGCACTCAAAGGTAGTAAAAAGAGCCATAGTCAAGTCCTGTTATAAAAACGCCTTGACAAAATCATGCCATCATAGCATTGCTGATAGTTTCCGGGAGCAAACGCTCAGGCTCACGGCAGCAGGCGTTCCGATTTATATCATGACTTCCGTGGCGCAATACTTAATGAAGGAATTCGGTACCAGGTCGCAACAAACTGTGAGTGGGCGTTGCAGACTGACCACGCGCGAAAAATTGGTGGTAATGACCTACATTCACTCAATTTCGCATCGTGTTAAGAAAATCGCAGGAAGATCTGATGTCACAGTGGTCTTTTCCGCACCGGAAAAATTGGTGAGCGTGTGTGGGTTGGTCAACCCGGGTGCTAAACAAAAACGAGGCTGTGATAAACAACACAAGGAAAAGTTTGTTGACTGTGCTGAAGGAGTGGTTTACTCCCTCCCACTTTCGTGCGGCAGAAAGTATATAGGACAGACGGGACGCTGTCTAAATGACAGGTTAAAAGAGCACGAATACAACGTGAAACGAGCAATCGCTGGACACCTTGGTATTCATTGTAGAGATTGCGGATGCCAACCAATGTTTGAAAATTGCTGCATCATAAGAAGAAATGGCCAAAAACTGACGCGCGAGGTAATTGAAGCAGCCGAAATCGCGCGCCTGGGTGTCTTGTGCGTAAGCATGGCTCCAGTCGACCTATGCAAAAAAGAAATAGATTTCCTCACATCATAACAAAAGAATAGTGTGCATCATTCTTCCATCTTGTACCCAAGTAAAGTGTTTGTGACCAGGCGGTTTGGCAATGGTAGACGATCACCTTGTAAAATCTTGGCTGGTTCTTTCTTTTTTATTTTTTTCCTTTTTTCTTCGTTATCTTCTTTCCATGCCTCTTTCCTCGCTCATGGTTTTGTATTTATTCCGCCAGAAAAGGGAATAAAATTTATTGTAGTCAGTTAGCGCTTTGTGGTGTGCTCCTTTTCATGTGTCCCGCGATCAGTCGCGCTATTCAATCTAGTCATGCCTTACCAACACGCCCAGTCTTAAACCTTAGCAAGCTCTTTTCGCACCTCGTTTCGAGCAGTGCACAGTACCTGCACATTCGCCTTATCAGCCTTATAGCGCTGTGGTCTATTCCTGTAAAGCTTGCTTCAGCGCACAGACCAACCATTCTTTTTCAATTTTGTTGTCCCTTCTTTCCCTTCTTCCGCTGTCGAAATGATCGAGTGCTGATATGGGTGAATATATGCCCACTTTTCAAGAGGTATAATATAAAGAAAATCATTCCCATGCACCGTTATCCCGAATTAAGCTTAACAAAAAGCGTGGCTATTCCGCAGAGCACAGTGTTATGGTGCATTTGCCCGACCATTTACTACTTAAATCTGCATAAGTAGATGATGACTGGTAGCTGCCATCGCCTCTATAGAAAACGAGAAAAAGAAAAGCTTATCGGGCACTTTGAATGAGAGGTTTTCTTTATCTGAGCGGGAAGAAATTTCGGAAGCTTTCGGGAAATATGTAACAAAGTTTAAATACATTGTTGCACTACTGCCACCGTCTGAAAACGCCGTAGCGCAAATTTTCTAGAGCTTACATAGATTCAATTAGTTGAGATAGCAGCCACTTGGCATCGCCGCTGATGCAGGAAAAGAGTTTTCTGCAGAAGAAAAAGTGGAACGTATGTGTCCCGCTGGCGCACAAGCGGTTAAAAAGTATTGGTGACTGGTGCGATACGTGCAAAATGGAAATAGCTAAGTAAAACTATGTTTATAACCGCAACCAATAAGATACACTCGTTTTAATGCGCGATAGATGCCAAGCAAAGGAGTCTGAAATGCAATCCGAGCGGTCTTCATTTTCATCAGGACTAGTCAGGTGACACTGCGTGGCAGCCCTAGGACGTGTATTGGATTTAGGCTACGTTTAGAGCAATATTTGGGCCTCGGGCAAATATCTTGCAGTGACTATCAGCTAATACAGCTAAGCAAGAACTAGTAAGTTATTTGGTGGTGCTAGATTGAAGAGGAGCGGTGAGAGGACCGCTCACTGGGTGTACTGCGGGTGCGTAATGTATACGGACCGTGTTCAGCAGAATAAATGCGGATGAAAACGGTGTGATATGAGATGAACAGATGTACCCGAAAGCTCTCGATCCCCAGTTCGTGGTGCTAAGACTGGCAAGGGTGCTACTATGTTTCATGTTGTCGAAGCCGCATCGGAGATCGAGTGCCAGGATGGTTTTGTCGTTGCGGTGCAAGTGCAATGACGTCGCGCTGCAGATCGAAAAGGACGGCTTTTGCGGACGGCGAAACCCGAGCATCGAGTCAGCAAAGGCGCCTTTCCTTTCCACACCATAGTGTACAGAAGTTTTGTCCGTGCAAGAGGTGAGCGAGATGGCGCGCTGCTCCTCAATGCGGGCGGGCTTGCCGGGTTTCGGAATGAATGTGACAACGGAAGTGGCTCATTCTGCGAGTTGGGGTTCGCCGCCTCATACTGCGTTGATCGAATGAAACAGCGAGATGTGTGCTGAGTCAGGAAGGCTGGCTTTGAGAGTGACTGTAATGCCATCCCTGCCTGGTGCAGTACCTGGCTTCAGTTTAGCGAACGCCTTCCGAAGACTGGGAAGCGTGAAGAGGCCGTGTAGTTGGGGGTTGAGGAGCGCAGAGTAGGTGTACTTGGGGCCCATGGGGTCGACGGTACGACAGAGGTAGCGGTCGCAGAGGTCATTTGTGATTTGGCTCGTGCGGCCCTGGTAAGCGTAGAAGGCATGGCAAAGCTGGCGTTGGGTTCCCAGCGAGTGGTGCAGGGATCCAGAAGGCTCAGAAAGAGTAGCCACGTGTTCTTAATGCTCATCTGACCTGCAGCCTTCATGCAGGCATCGACCCTTTTTGTGACTGCAAGCTGGGCAGAGTAGGCAGCTGCCTCTGTGGTAAGCGCTTCTATGCGCGAGCGAAGCTTAAGATTTAGCTTAGATCGTCGCCACTGGCCGATAAAGCTGTGGCGTGCCTCCAAAAGATGGAGGAGGTCGGCATCCACTTCAGGGGCTGCTGTGGAGGTGGAAACGCTTCGGGTCTGTGATTATGTGTATGGAGGGTGTATGATGGGGACGAGACACGCTTAGCGTCGACAAGGTGTGTGCGTGGGTGGGCGGTGAAGGAAGGCGTGCCCGACGTAATGGAAGCATCGGTACACGCGAACTAAATTCTGATCAGTGGCGACGTATTTCACCTTGAAGACCAGTGACCACTTTCGTTGAATAAATTGTTTGTTGTTAGCCTTTGTGGATAGGATGATAGCGACAACGTTCCTTGCTGTTCTGTGTTCTCACCAGCCAGCACGGCTCAAGCGTGCGTGTCCAGGAGCCTTCTCGTCACTGCTCGTCGCTGACCGGCGTCGATTTTAGAAACGACGCTTTGCATGGGATCGAAGCGAAGATGATTCGCGACGTCGCGATTCACAATTCCTCAGTGCGCTCATCATTTCCAGACACTGACGACGGTGGTGACGACGATGGTGGTGACGAACACATGACCACTCGTGCACGCCTAGCAGACGAAATGTCATTTAAACTCGCGTCCCCGTTTCGTGTGACCACGGGAGGTAACCGCGCGGCAGCGCTGCGAATTGGCGGGTTTCGCGCCCGTTTTGAATCGCGCTCCGTACTCGTCATACTAGTCAATATTACAGATATTATTCGCCCCACCGTTACATTATCAGTAGTGAATTGTTTTAGGAGGTCGATACTACATGTACACGCATACAGCGTGACCTGTGTTCAGAGGAGTCAGTGCTTCTTTAACCATACGGAGAATTGCTTCCCGGGGGCATCCATTCACAACTATGAATCTCGCAGGGTAAGTCCGGCCGTGAACTGTCAGTCAGTCAGAGACTCTTGCCGTGTACGTTCCTGCTGCTGTTGTCGAGTGTCCTCCAGCCGTTCCGGTTTGGGGGGCCATCCCACGCAGTTCTTATTTTTGGCTTCGAACGGCCCACTGATGACGGAGTAGTCGGCTCCGCTGTCGACCAGAGTGGTTACGTTCTGTCAATCAATAAGCGTTCATCACTAGGCTAGGACCGGGCACAAAGAAGACACGAGAAAGCTGGCGCTGATTGAAAAATCAAGTATTTTTAAAAGAAAAGCCGCTTATTATTGTTGGCAAGAACGTCACAACAAGTCAACTAAGATTGGCATCACGCGACCATCCATAAACGAAACAACTTCAAGCGAAGAATTTTAACTTCCGTGAAAATAGAATTGAGAAGTTGCCATCACCAAAGCTAATATGAACGATACGCCGTACCGAAATTATCTCACAGGTTTTGCTGAAGGTATGCACACTCGCCCTCCGATGCATGTAGCGAAGGGTGGCCAACACACGTCTCAGTCTCCTGTGGAATCGCGGCAGCGTAAACCAGTTCCCTAGCCATCTGGGTGCTTCAGGGCAAACAAAATATGGGTTGCTTCAAAAAGCGGCCAACAACTATTGCAACCTCTCTAGTGCATAACAACGTGTGCGTATAGCGTGCCTTTCAAATAGCTGTGATGTAACCTTAGACGAACACTCAGGCAGCGCCCCGTTTGCCCAATGTGTAAAGCCCGACACGAGAATGACACACGGTACGCAACCCCCGACTTACAGTCAGCGAACTGCTTTGGATGTTTTACACCACATTAATTTTTGCTCCATTTTCGCTCACTTCTTGCCACTTGATTACTTCTTGCCAAAGACTGCCAATTCTGCTTTTTTTTTCCAGGAAACATAACTCGGGCCCATACCTTGTAGCAACCTGTTGTTTTTACTGAAGTGAAAACCCATGCAAATACGAAACAACGACACACTTATCGGTCACCTTCTGCTACTCAATGAAATGTGAACTACCAGCCCATTTCATTTTCACTCTGCTCAAAATTCTTCTAGACGCAGACAAGCAGATAATCTGAAATCCCAGCTTCACGTAGCTGGTTCTCCTGCCTAGTCAAGCTGCATTTTACTTGGTGAAAGCATGACTTAGTGACTGCTACATTTAAGCATTCAGTGGATAAAGCATCTTAGCAAGCGCAGCGGAACAAACACAAGAGAAAGGAACACTAGACAGGACGGGTGCCATGCAAATACGAAACAACGCTTGCTAAGATGCACAAGTTCTACACCCACCAACTAGCCCAAATTTCCGCGTTGGATAAAGCACTTTTTGCCAATCTTGAATATGCTGAAAAAAAGTAACACCGATTTCCTTGTTCCAGGCGAGAAAATGCAGCAAATAGGTGGATAATTTCAGCGCGACTTGGACGAACACACGAGACATAAAACACAGACGAGCGCTGACTTACAACTGAGTCTATTTGCACTGCAACGAGCCTTTTTATGCACCAAACCTGCCTGTGTTAAGCATTACACAGATGAGTAACATAAAAAGACGACGAAAAAGGAACCCAAGAGTGGTAAGCAAAAAGAAAAAAAGAAAAATTCACATGCCTACAGCGGGACGAAATGACGTTTATGCACACCTGTATCACATAAAGTGAACTGATTTTTGATAACAATATGGCACAATAAATTACACTTCAGAAAACGCGCCTTCAAAATACAAAGCCGAACACGCGCAGGGCGTGAGATGTCTAACTTGTCCTGGTGATAAGTGAAGTGGGTATCTAAAAGAACATATGGCCAACAAAACACCGTAAAGCACGTGAGGACGAAACAACGATAAATAACAACGTATAGAACAGATATCGGTGTCAGTAAAACCAACATACTGCTTGCGCTCTTAGCGAAGCCCGAGCAATACAAAATCAAAGCATACAAAAGCAATAAAAGGATAACCAGGAACGGACCAAAGTAAATCAGAACAACCCAGCGCCGGGGTGACAAACCACGCACTGTAAAAAACCAACTAATTTTTCTCATTTGTGTCATGGAAAACAAGCGTCAAGATGAACAAATGACCAACAAAAACACGGAAAAGCAGGTGAGGGCGAAACGACACGTCAAACAAAATAAAAAGTCAACCTCAGTGTCCGTTAGTGTAACTGAACGCCTGCTTACACATTGATCGGCAGCGTTCCTAATAAAAAACGCTTCAACAAGTTCGCGTTCGGTCCTGTGTATCGCTCTTTTCAGAAATTTAGTGCCGTTGAAAGTTGGTGTGCAGCCGCAACGCTTGCAGTTCTCGGCTAGGAAGCCACCAGCGTTATCGCGTACATTCAGGCTGTGCTCCTCTGTGTGCTCACTGAAACATGTGCCCGTTTGCCCTCTGTAACGGCGGCCACAGCTTCGGGGAATGCCATAAACAACGTTTGCAACACATTATGTGAAGCTGTTTTTGTGCTGAGTCGTGCATTGGGGTAACCCTTGCCGATTAATCACGCTGCACAATTTCGACAACTTACACGGGGCTGAGAATACTACCTGAACATCGTGTTTCGACGCCACCCTCTTGATGTTTGAAATTGTATGCATGTAGGAAATCACTTGTACCTGCCTCTTTCGATTATCTCGTTCTTTTCCCCTGTCAGACCGCTTTTTCTTTGAAGCAACGACTCGGAAACCTAGATACCAAAAAAATTAAGCAAGGACCTCAAGGGCCTTGTGGAATACCTCGAGGGAAAGGCCGCCGTTGTTCCAAAGGTATTCAAACGAGGACTGGAGTCGTTTTTCTTGCGGAACGGCGTTCTCCTAAAGAAAAAACCGCCAGGCCTGCGCGGAACGCACAGCACAGTCACGGCGAAAGCTGGAAGAGTGGCCTTGACTCTTTTTCAAGCACTCTTGGGACAAATACTACCAGCTCACTGGTATCCACTACGCCATAAGTCATCATAATTTTCGTCTTGTGGGGAAGAGTGCAATGTGCGATTATTCGTCATTCTTCGGAAAAGCGCGGTACCCGCTACACACTTGTAACGCATTATATACACTTTGTTGAGGCTGTGGCTCACGACGAGGAAAAATTATACCTGAGGCTTTTGTAATCGTTTGGATCATTGAACGACCCACTCATTGCGCAATTCGCATAGCTTGACGCCTGGTTGTTACTTTACTCTTCTAAAACGCTTTATTACATATGTTAACGCGATTCCTTACTCGACATGAAGTCTCCATAGGGTCAGTTTGCAACGCAGTTTCGAGCACCGGCGTAGCTCAGTGGTAGAGTACTGCGCTGCCACGCAGAGGGCCGGGGTTCGATTCCCATTGTGTCCTAGCGAATTTGTTTATTTAGTTATGTTATGGCGCGATAGTGGTAACGGACACTGGTGGCGCCGGCGGCGGCGGCGGCAGCGGCGGCGGCGGACAACTACGGCGCAAAAAACGACCGTTGTTGTGATCTAAAACAGCTTTAGCTGTAAAACTTTTCGCCACTTCGCGCCAACTACCTCCTCGTAGTACCTTCAGCCTTACGTCCAGAAGTTCTGGATGCTTTGCATGACGAGCCGACGGTTGGACACCTTGGGTTTTCCCGCACGCTCGCGAGGATACAAGAAAAGTACTACTGTCCTCACCGCACTGCCGACGTCAACGGCTACGTGAATGCATGCCGAAATAGCGACGAAAGACACCGCCGATTAGGCCAGCTGGAGGTCCGTAGCCCATCGAGCCACCTCGCCGGCCTTTCCAACAAATGGGCATGGACTTCCCGGGGCCGTTCCAGACGTCGAATGCCGGAAAGAAATGAATCGTCGTAGCTACTGACTACCTCACCCGCTACGCCGAGACAAGGGCGCTGCCCAAAGGCAGTGCCGCTGAGGTAGCAAAGTTCTTCGTCCAGAACATCGTGCTGCGTCATGTAGCCCCAGAGGTCCTCATTACCGACAGAGGTACGGCCTTTACGGCGGACATAACTCAGGCGATCCTGAGGTACAGCCAGACAAGTCACCGCCGGATTACCGCATACCACCCACAGACCAATGACCTCACCGAGCGTCTAAATAAGACCATCGCCGATATGCTGGCCATGTACGTCGACGACGAGCACAAGACGTGGGATGCCATCCTTCCGTATGTGACATTGGCGTACAACATCGCCGTACAAGAAATGGCGCAGATGACGCCATAAAAGTTCCGAGGCACGTCACGCCACCACTCGGAACATTCCCTCAGCCCTCTGGTCAGTTTGAGCACGTCCAACTTGACATCATAGGACCATTTCACCCGGCTGGACCCTATCGCTACTGCCTCACCGCGATCGTCCGGTACACTCGCTGGCCCGAGGCATGGCCCATCGAGGGAATCGGGGGCGTAGCCAGAAATTTTTTTCGGGGGGGGGGGGGGGCACCTTCTTGATTTCGGGGAGGGCACCTCCTTGAAATGGCCATTTTTCGCTATGTATGCCATGGCGAAAAAAAATTTGGGGGGGGGGGGGGGCGGGCACGTGCCCGGTGTGCCACCCCCTGGCTACGCCACTGGAGGGAATCACCACGGAAGACGTTCCCTCGGCCTTCTTCACCGGCTGGATTGCTCGTTTCGGCGCCCCCCCGCTGTGTAACCACCGACAAAGGACGACAGTTCGAATCACACCTTTTCAGGCTCCTCGGGGTGACCATCGGTTTTGAACGCTTCAGGACCACCAGTTATCATCCCTGCGCCAACGGAATGATCGAGCGTTTCCACCAACAGTTCAAACAAGCCATTATGTGCTACCCGGTCTCAACCTGGATCGAGGCCATCCCAGCCGTCATCCTCGGTCTTCGCGCCACCTTCAAGCCGGACATCCACGCTACACCAGCAGACCTCGTCTACAGGGAACCAATCCGTCTCCCAGGTGAATTGCTCGCTGCACTGCCATCCAGCACTATGACGTCAGATCCCACCGACTTCGTCAACCGGCTACGACGCACCATCGCTGCTTTACGCCCGTCACCGGCAGCCCACCACTGCGAACCTACACCTTTTGTGTTGAAGGAGCTAGCATCGTGCACGCGCGCTTTCCTCCGCGACGACCCCGTCCGCAGGCCTCTCCAGCCACCCTACAGCGGACCCTACCTGGTTGCCCATCGCGACGACAAAAACTTCACTCTGCGCTTGAACAGGAAGAACGTCCGGGTCTCGATGGACCGGCTCAAGCCCGCATACATCGCTGCGAACAAACCGGGCAGCGGCACTCCATCCATAGGCATCTATCCACAGCCGCCGACGTCGCAGCCCGCTCCTTTCACGACACGCTCTGGACGTCTGGCACGCCTCCCACGTTTCTACAGACCCTAGGGCTCTGCACTCCGCGGAAGAAGGGGGGGGGGGGGGGTGGTGTGGCGACACACTGCGCACAAAACAGCGCAGCCTCCGCCCCGTCACTTGCTAGCCCGGCGTGACACGGCCGCATGCTGCAACACGCCTCCGATAAGGAACAGCGCCACCGCAGCGTCACCGGAGGCTTGCGTCCCCGACGGTGGCTATATTCGCAATGCCCATAGACTGTCACGCCCAGAGTTGCCAGGTGCCGCCGAGCAAACAAGCAAACAGTCACCCCAAAAGAAGCCCAAAAAAAGCGGCGGCGCATCTCCGAATAAGCCCAAAATAAGCGGAAGTTAAACAAATGTTCCTATTCTTGAAAATTGCGTTGTAGTACGGAAAAAAAATACTACGAATACATCTGGAAGGTGTACAAACATTTATTTTGCATAATGAGAATAGGTGCATGAATAAAGGCAAGAATTTTTCTAGCCTTACACACAGTCATCGTCACTGACATCTGGCAGATCAGGATAATTCATGGCATCCACGTCCGCGGAACCATACATGTTCTTTGCGTTGAATAGTTCCATCATTTTTGCGGTCGTTGTGCTCCGCATCAGTGCTCCGCATTTCGTTCGGTGAAGCTTTACGTCGCACGCTGTGTAAGACTGTATAAGTAACGTAGCTTTCTGGGCGAGTTGGTTCATAGTAATACGAAAAAGAACCAGCGAAAAACCACACGAAGACAGCGAAGAAGAACAACCCCACAGGACAAGCGCTGGACTTCCAACTGAATGTTTATTGAAGAATTGCACACACCCCCCACACATGAAACAACCGCGCATGCGTAAAAAAGGCCATCTGAGCCATGTCAACCTTTTGCACCTAACCGTCCATATCATGAAACGTGTGAAGCAATGATAAAATTTAACGCGTGGCTTACCAGCTACCTAGAAACGCAAACTCTTTCTCTGTGAGGAAAACTGAGGGTTCGCTCACACATGACAATTTGCCCCGCTTCCTGATTTCGAAGGCCTCACAGATCTCACGTTCAATCTTGTTTCTAGCTTTGCCAATTACGATTGCTGATTTGAAATCTGGGACGCAGCCACAGCTTTTGCAATGCAGAGGCAAGTTTCCACCAGTGCCTGTGGGGAGCAGATAGCGGTGTTCCCGCAGCCGGAACACACCGGACCAGCGTAGACTAACAACTGATCTTTATTCACTAAGAAACCACAAAATATACTCTTTTTCCGCACCTCATGAACACTGCGCATGAGCAAATCGGCATCGTACAATCATTCACATAAACTGATAAAACCTTCACCGTAGACGGTGTAATCTCACATCATAAGGACGTCATGTCTCATAAGGACATGTGCGTCAGTCACCCTTCGGTTTCGCTGAATGATAAAGAAATTGAATTGTTGAACAAGCTGTGAGATTACACCGTCTACGGTAAAGGTTTTATCAGTTTATGTGAATGATTGTACGATGCCGATTTGCTCATGCGCAGTGTTCATGAGGTGCGGAAAAAGAATGTATTTTGTGGTTTCTTAGTGAATAAAGATCAGTTGTTAGTCTGCGCTGGTCCGGTGTGTTCCTTTCTTGTGTGTCCTCGTGTGTGTGCGCTAAAGTTCCAATATTGCCACGCGCTATTCTTATTTTCACTTTTCTTGTATTCGGTTTTCACCCACAAAGACCGTCACCAAAGCTCAACTCAAACCGCGCCTTATTGTTCTACAACCTTCGCGATTATTGTAGATCGTTTTGTTAAGATTGCGCGCAAGACGCGACCACTCGAGATTATTCCAGAGCGTGCGCGATGACCAGTGATAAGGCTAGAATGTTCGACGCGTGATGCATAAAAGCCGGCGCGCTCCAACGATGTTCAGATTATCGACGGCCGACGCTCTGTTCGCCGCTTTCAGTGCCAGTGTGCATTGCTGTAGCCTGACTTTCAGTTTCTTGGCCACAAGTTCGGCCTAATAAAGAGTTCCTTTCTTTTAACGCCGACTGTTGCCTTCGTCGACGTCACGACCACGTGACAATATGCTAGAAGCGCCGAC
This sequence comes from Rhipicephalus appendiculatus, assembly GCA_030522465.1. Taxonomy (NCBI): domain Eukaryota; kingdom Metazoa; phylum Arthropoda; class Arachnida; order Ixodida; family Ixodidae; genus Rhipicephalus; species Rhipicephalus appendiculatus. The sequence continues at coordinate 235,877 of JALIZH010015616.1, forward strand.
TGGTGTAGGGAAGCGTAGTTTCACCGTGTTTTTGGTAACAAATTGCGTGCCGGGCGATGCAACATTATTTTCCGAAAAAGCACAGGTAAGCCCAAATAAACGCGACAAGCGACCATAAACATTTGCAAGCGTTTCGGCGCAAAAACAAGCCCAAATCCGCTTATAATAAGCGGAACTGGCAACTCTGGCTCGCGCCCCTAGCGGAATTTAGGAGCGTCCTCTCATGGATGATCAGTAGACGACACCATGGTAGCCCTACGCAGTCGCTGACTTGTTCGGCTGTGTTAGCAGGAAACAAACACTACGAGTTTGCATGTTTCCTGCATCAGTGAACAAACCGGGCCCTCCGTGACACGATAAATCTGATTCGTCTTTGCGAGACGCGAAGTTTTCGTGAAAATACGTGCCAACTCGCGCGTTCAACGATGACCCACATCGTACAAATATCAGCTTCGCGAGGTTTTGCGTAGCCACGTAGGTTAGTTAAACGCTGTCGTCTGACCTTCTCAGTTGAAACTCACCTTGTTATACTTGCACAAAGCATTCGTCAGTGCTCTTGTAGTGCATGAATTTATAACATTGTAGGCGGGAAGTCGCGCGAGCTAGCGATATATAACTGAGTAATCTCAAATTGGCCAGTGCTGCGCCGCTTGTTTTTATACCTTTGTTGATAGATGGCAGCACTCTGCAAGCGATTTGTTTGTTGACCGGTGTGAGAGAAAGAAGTTCTGCGCGCCCAGATAATGTTGTGACGAGCACTAATCGAAGTCGTTCGGCGGAGGAAATTCTTCAGATTGCTTTCAGCAATGATGTTAAGAGGAACCACCTTGACGACGAGGATTTTTCACTGGATGGAGATAGCTGTGAAAGCGTGTGTGTGTGTGAGAAGGAGTGTGACAGCGACGATGAACGATCAGCTGCTAACTCACGAGGAGCGAGTTGCACTTCACGTCCCCTCGTGCGCTAATGTTTTTTCACGCTCGTAAGTCACTTTGATTGTATTTAATGTATAGTACACTTCAGCGATATCAAAATAAAAACATAGTTTTTCTTGTGCATTCCACGTAGCGCAATTATTGTGGATATTATCGAGCGCCGCATGCCGCCAAAGCGCTCGAGTTCGGAACAGGGAAGCGAAATGGTTAGAGCGATGAAACGTGCAGTCACGACCACAATCCACGCCTCTCCGCTAACTTCTCCTGTACTTCACCGGTACCTTCCGATCAGCATAGTTGTTCGACGCATTTTCGCAACGTCGAAGAATTCGTCGTTGCGAAAAGCATACGTGCGTGTTCTTTTCGATATTCATGTTTCGATCGTGCTGATCGAACCTGCGGCATCCGAGTGCAGTGAATTGCGCACGGCCCGAGTCTGAGCATGGCTGTGACACAAGCGCTACTAAATAGGATGTTGAATGCTTGTGTTCCGTTGAAGAAGCAACTCCGCGTTCCTGACTGCGCAAGTAATGACGAGGTATGTTTGCAAACCATCGCCACGTTAAACATTCGGTCCCGTGCAGCAGTTCATGAAGTTTTCTTGCAGCACGCACAGTGCGGTCCACTGTTAGAGGGAACATGCGAGCTCGTGGGCGGCCGGCCGCGCGGCGCTAACTGGTGGCGAGATATGTAAATGAGGCACATGCGCAAAGAATAATAAGGGCGGCGCGCGCCCAGTTTCGTCTGCTACTTCTCCACCTATGGGCATGAAAGCGTTGGGCAACGCTTCCGTATATTTGCGGTGCAATTTATCTAGCTGTCACTCTGCCTACTGCTCGTCAGATTTCCAGCAAGCACAAAAAATGTATGGCTTTATTTATTGCCGCAGTCTTTTTTCAAGCTCTCACTGTTAAGCCCGTCATTTTTCCCGCATACTGCTCGCTGCAAGTGGCCGCTTTTGATAACAAATAAGGCTATCGGAGTCTGATGCAGCGAACACTGTAAGCACGCCTTTTCAAGCATGAAATATCGGCTTATAAAAGAAGCGGAAGGCCGAGTTGTTATCAGTTGATTTACAGTGCGAAAAAGAAAAGCGCGAAGGGTCATGGCTCGCTAGCGCACGCCGAGTGCATGGGCAGAGAAGTAGCAGACGACGCGGGGCACACACCACATTGATGAAACAATGCGCATGCGCCGCATTTCGAAATCTCGCCAGCAGTTAGCGCTCCGCGGACCGCCGGCCATGCACTCGCGTGTTCCCTCTAACAGTGGACCGTACTGTACCTCGATGAAGATTCTACGGAAAATGTACCGCCAAAGGGAAGGCAGCCGCTTGGACCACTATATTATATGCCCATAGGCTTATCTGCCGAGGGGGGGGGGGGGGGCAAGGGGGGGCGCGAGCCCCCCTCACTGTGAAAAGCTAGGGGGGCTGAGCCCCCCCCACTTTCGACAGTGTTCATTGTCGGCAGCACGATGGGAAACCAACAACTGAAGTTAAGTTTTCCTTCACCGCAGTAATAACATAATTATATACTGAAATTGATCCTACATTTCTGCTGTGAAGATTTTCTTTGAAGGCTGTTTGCGGTGCAGGCCGTTTACGCGACGCTTTTTGCGCTTTGTCGTGTAGCACTGCAGAGCAGGCTAGCGCTGGGAAGGGGCCCTATAATATTAGACCACTCGTTCATGCTTTTATTTTGCTGTTGCTGGCCTGAAATTTGAATAATCGACGATGTAAATACGGGTGGGAACGAGCAAACGTTTTATGGACCGATCAAACCACTTCCTGCTTCAGGAAAATCATTTTCTTTCATGGAAAACGAATGGCATCACCGCTGTTCTGTCGAAGCTGCTGTGAGCCGATGGGTGAGGCGAAATTTTTTTTAAGTTTTAGTTTTGCCGTACTGGAAGCATAAAAAAAAGGTTTCTGCTTTAGTATCCGATCAACCTGATCAGCCTTGCTGATGGCAGCTTGCAGCGATGGCGGCAGCTTCCAACAAGGCGACGAATAAAACAGTGGACTCGAGCAGAGTGGGAAGCTCATCTTTTAAGCTTGGCCCGCAACTTGATCCACCGGACCAGCAAGTGGTGAAGGTCCGTGGTTTTGTGGACTAAGGAGACTTAATTAAAAGTCAAGCTAGTTGGTTTTCATTCACCTTGAATTGACTTTTACGGCTCAATATACAACTCGGACGGCAAACAAACACACACGCGCTGCGTTGCTTATTTCTTTCTCTCCCTCTCTCTCTCTCATCAAGCATGGACTCGCAGAGTTGTATACGCGCACAAACAACTAAAAGCCATTATGCTCCAATTGAAAATATTTATTATACTCATATGAACCCTTTTAGCCATCTGTTATAAGTAGCCGCTGCTAATGTGATCGGCGCATAGCATACTTGAATTACGTTTAGAAGGAGACGCTGTCCGGCTATATTCCAAAAAGCATTAGCTATTGTTCAGCACATGAGCGCGCTGTTCAGTGTGCATACGTCGCCACGACAATTCGCAGATCCATGACGTCGTGTAACAAGCAGGCGACTTTATGGCGCACAGAAAATTTTTGACGAATGGCGAAGAAGGAATGGCCAACAGTACGCCATATTGAAAATAGTTATTCTCATTTTTTTACGTGGTCGGGCATAGTGGTCATTACGCGATGGATCATTTTTCGCGTAATTGGTTGCCTAGCGTAACGAGCAGGCGTTGAGTGCATAATCCCGAATGCTTCGCCCAATCATAAACAGCTAACGACCATTGCGGAAGGAAACAACGAGGGATAGCTTAACGGTATAATCAACCATATTTTTTTAAAGAAAAATTTTGGCTACAGCGTTTGTATTCGCCTATTTATGTAGGTGCCGGAGGGCCTTTTGAGAATCGTTGCAAATACAAATACGATGAGCGTAAACACTGTACTACGTCCCTAACACCAGAAAGTTTTCATTTTTTTTAAAGAAAAGGGTTGACAAGTTGACAATAAGATAATAATTGATAGTAATGTTGATAATAAGCACGTGCTGGAAACACTGCTTGGACTGGTAGCAAAGAAGGCAAATTATAATATACACAAGCCTGAATATATGCAAGAAAGTGTAGTACTTTTATAAAAAGTATAACGGCAGTCATCGATAAAAAAAATAAATGCATGGGTGATTCCTCTGTCATAGGAATCGGTATAGCACCAAAGTAAAATGCGCTCTTACAGAGGTAATTGAATGTTTACTGTACATTGATATAGGAAGGTTCGCACAATGCATATTTTGGTCTTTGGCAGCTGTAGCACCGTTTAACGTAGATACAGCCTTGTTGACACTTGGTGGTACATCTCCGTTCCGACGACTAATGTCCATGATCAATGATTAAACAAGCCACCGTGGTAGCTGTAGATGTTAATAGCCAGAGCACAATCAGAGAAAGTGGCGTGATAGCCAGAAGAGCGTCACATATGAGACGTAGAAATTGGGCTAAGGTCGCCACCCCGCGGCATGTTAAAGTGTGATTGAACACCACGGTCGGACTTGAGGGAAACGCTAAGCACGTCGTGTCGCTCCTGTAGCTTGGCCGCCATTTTTCCCGGGTGAGCGTAAGCGAGGAAAGCGGTATTACATCCAGGTGAGGCAGGCGCGCGTCGCAGAGCTATTTTTGGTTTACATGGAGTCCTAAGAGCGAGACCGACGCTTGGGCTAAGGTCGCCACCTCGCGGTGTGTTAAGGCGTTGAGCAAATTCCACTACTATTGAAAACACACCGAATGGGACGGATGTGTAGCAACACGAGTTGTAGGTGCTAATTGCGGAGGCCACAGTAATGATGAATTACTTTAGTTTACCACTCCAAGAGTGCGACACCAGCCCGCTGACACAAGAGCACTGTAAGAGGAAAGTGCGAGATATAGAAGGCGTGTTTGTATAGCCGTTAGAGTCTGTGGCCCTGGCGCAGTGGATAGCTTGCTTGTTGCTGCGGAACGAGAGGGCATCAGTTCGATGCCCGTTGACGGAACCTTTTTTCTTTAACATCTGACCATGTACATTCTTTTCGACGTCATTTGCGTGACAGAGATACGTCTCTGAAGTCTTGGTGGGCCCCTGCATAAGACACTTTCGTGTTAAAATTCGGCAGATACCATGCACTATGGGAATCGTTTGAATCAGTCAGCGCGCATATGGAGTTCAAGTTCAGATGGTTAGGTAAAAGCGGCAATCCTTCTCTTTTTCCCCTTTTTCTTGGTCCCTTGCTCAAGCTGCCTTTCTTATCTACCCCTTGTAGACAATGCACGGATAACCCGCCCGCTTCCGACGGCATTCCGTCTTTCCTTCTTTCTTTCAACGTTTCTTTCTCTCGCTGACGAACATCCCCGCAAAGCGATTTTCGCTGTCACTTCCTTCGTCCTTTTTTTTTATGTTCGAAGTTGGCCCCTGAACTGGGTGGGCAGCCCTCTGTTGCGCATTCTGGCATTTCACTTAGATCCTCCGTAAAAGGCTGGACCGCCAGCCGATACTGTTAGGAGAAAATAAATATTTGTTTTGTTTCCTGTAATGCAGTACTCTCGAATTGTTTCATTATATGGTTAGGTAAATATATATATATATATATATATACATACATACATATTTCCCAGCCGCCAGGCGAGGTAGGTTTGCCCCCCCACTCGCAAAAGTGTTGGTACGCCACTGTATATGCCACATCGAGTTGTAATACGTGACGACTGATCTACTACGAAGGTATGCGTCGTATTTTGACGCTTCGTCTCACGAATCCGGTTTGAAGTCCTTGAATGATATTCTGGAGCTGGCCCAAATCTAAATCCCGACGTAGTGACGCTACTGCTTCGTTTCCGAGGCTACAAGATAGCGATGAATGGCGTTTATACAAAGTGGCCTGCGAGAACCAGACAGAGATGCACTTCGTTTTACGTGGTTCAAGATTGCTCTCCAAGTCGACAGCTCATTACCGGAAGTGGTGGTTTGGAGAATGACTAGAGTGCCCTTTGGAGCTACTTCAAATCCTTTCTTCCTACTGACTTGTACCTTGAAGCACCACTTGAGGTCCGAAGAAAATTGCTATCCTGTGACAGCCCGGCTATTGCAAGACTCCATATTTATGGACAATCTTCTCATTGGCGCCGACACCACTGAAGAATCTATTCAAATGCACAAAGGTATAATTGAGATTTTCAGAGAAGCTTCTATGAACATTCGTAAATGGGCCATCAACGACCCTGTTGTATCTGCCACCTCCGAACAAGGAATCACTTCTCCTGAAAAGTCACTTCGCTCACCTTCAGGATCTTTGAAAGTCCTGGGATTGTATTGGGACAAGCAGAGGGATACTTTTTCGTTTAAGCCGCAGTATATCCGCCAGTTTATAGAAGAGCATCGAGTTACCAAACGTTTTGTGCTTCAAGCTGTTGCAAGGATCTGCGACCCCTTGGAGTTTCTGTCACCTTTTCTAGTCAGGGCGAAGATCTTCTTACAAGACCTATGGAGGGAAAACCTGGACTGAGATGAGACCATGCCACCCAATTTGACCGCTGGCTGGATTAAATGGAGAAAAGAGGTAGCCATGCTGCATGACATCAGTATTCCAAGGCTCTTAGCAGCCGGCAGCGAAGGCCCTTACCAAGAGGCAGAACTGCACATCTCAACCGACGCAGGTGAGGTGGCTTACGGGGCTGCAGCCTGCCTTCGTACGCTTGAATCATGTGGCACCGCCCGCACTATCTTGTTAATGGCAAAGACCAGAGTTGCGCCGTTAAAGACGGTCACCCTGGCGAGGCTGGAATTGATGTCGGCCTTGCTTGCAGCCCGCCTGTACGCCTAAATCATCAAGAACTGCGACCTTGGCATTGGTGGAGTAACATTTTGGTCCGATAATCAGATCACGCTTTGCTGGAATAACAAGGATCCCGTTACCTGGAAGGCGTTTGTGCGGTAACAAGAGCTGTTCACTTGGAACTAGTTGAAGATTTGACAACGAATTTTCTTTGCGCACTTCGGAAATTCGCGTCACGGCGTGGCCTCTGTCACAATGTACAGCGACAACGCACGAACATTCGTCAAAACGTACAAAGATCTACAAAAGCTCTGGCGAATGGTTAGACACCGCGATGTACTCGCATTTTTCTCCTCTTCGATGATTCAATGGCGATTCATTTGCTCGAGCGCTCCTTGGTGGGGCGGGTTTTACGAAAGACTCGTACGTTCTGTGAAGACCTGCTTGAAGAAGATGTTTGGGCGACGTCTTGTCAGTCAGAGTTGGTTACTCTACTAACAGAAATGGAAGCCATCTTGAATTCTCGGCTGTTAACTTATGTGTTCAATGACGTGGATGAACCGTACCCCCTATCTCCAGTGGATTTTTTCGTCGGAAGGAGACAGACAACGCTAAAACCTTACGACCTCAAAATCGACACCGAGTCGACCAACGATCAACTGAAGAAGCTTTGGAGCAAGAGAGAAGATGACTTGCAAGCCTTCTGGCCTCGTTGGTGCAAAGAGTACCTTAATGAACTCAGGAACTACAACATCCAACCAAGCAAAAAGAAGACACATATTGAAGAAAGGAAATGTAGTTCTACTCTGAGAAAAACAGTGTCCAAGGCAACTGTGGAGCTTGGCCCGCATAGAAGAATTGATCGGTGGACGGGACGGCATCGTCAAGACCTGCTCTCTAGGCTTGCCCAATGGCACTGTGGTGAAGCGTCCCGTATAGCTACTGTACCCATTGGAGGCCAACTAACGTCATCTGTCGGCGCGGGAGACTGTTGTGACTTCCTTTTCTTCATCCCTCGCAGCAGAAGACGAGTGTTCTTCATTTAAGCTCCTCACGAGCTGACACGTGGCCTTGCGGCAGCGCCGGCTCGTGCCATTAAAGCTTTTCATCTTGCAATCGTGTTCTTCGCTCGGTGTTAAGCGCCGCAGTCGGAAGGCTCAGAGGTCCGACAGCATCCAAAGCAGATCCGAAGCCTGTACTTACCATCAATCTCGTGGGGGTACAAGCGCAGATGAAGGGGCCCGCATAAACACTAGCTCCAGATTCCCTTCTAGGTATGGTAGTATGAAACTGTATGGCTCAATGGCGTGTGCGCGGAGGTCTCCGAAGACATTTTTTATTTTAACTGAAAGTTGGACTTGTAGGGGAATAGGTACCGGTATTGCTTCGACAGATTTGGAGATACTGCCGCCTCAGTCTCAGTGCCCCAAACGGTCGCTTGATCTTTGTCCTTGTGATTGCGAGGCAAACACTGTTCTTTTCTACCACCTGCTTTATCCACGCGCACTTACCCGTGGAATCTCTAGTTTCTACGTAATTGTGGTGGACCATGTCGATTGTCGCTGCAGTGCCACGAAGGGAGTTGCATTCCTTTCCGCGTACAACTTTGTCGCGTAGGTAAGGCTCTAAGAGTTGCACATTTTCGTCGTTAGCACCCGTGATCGAGAACACTACCTTCGGCTTATGACAGCCAGCCGCTATGTGCCCTGACTTTTGGCACCGGAAACACAGCAGTGGCTTTTTCGCCTCCAAACTGTCGTCTATCCCCGCGTTGCCCATCGCTTCGTTCTGTGGCACATTCTTTGCAACGCTGGCGCCTTCAATCGATGGTTCCATTCTGTATTCTTCCTCATGACAGGTGCCTTCACGTTGAGGGTAATCATTGCGCCGCAGTCTGCTGAATGGACGAAAGCGCGCTTTCTCCGATTGGCGACGTACGCTGTACTCCTCAGCTAGCTCAGCCACGCGTTCAATGTTCCTCTCGCCCGGTCTCTCCTGAATCCATAAGCGTGTTACCACAACGAAGCACCCGTAAAATTGCTCAAGGCAAAGCAAATCCACTTGCATGTCGCGATCCTCATCGACACCTTCTCCCTCTAGCCACTCTGCCGAATTGGCCTTCATGCTGAATGCAAACTCCTGAAATGTTTCGTCCGTTCTCTTTTTACCGTCCCTAAACCAGCGGTGAAATGCTTCTGCTGAAACCTGGAATTTTTTGAGGAGAGCAACCTTTACTACATCATAATCATCGGCGCCTTTTGCTGAAAAGCGTGCGAGTGCCTCCGTTGTTTTGCAGAGCAATGTCATTAAAACTTTTTCAGGCCATGTGGCGCGATCGAACCCCATCCTCACTTAAGTCCTTCCAAACTTTACATGGAACAAAGCAATGTCATCGTTCGTTTTGTAAGACTGCTAGAGGTCCCTCCTGCTCACTGTTGCCCCTGCCTGTATTTTTACATTTTGCGTAACGTTTCGCCTCAGCGATCTGAAGCTCAAGCCGCAATCGCTGAAGCTCCATTTTTTGCCTTTCACCTTCCTCTTTACGCCTGATGGTCTCTCTTAAACGCAAGACGCTCCCGTTCCTCGTCTTCACGTGCCTTCTTTATTCTCTCCTGCTTGAGCTCCCAGCACTCACAAAGCTCACTCTCATCCGCACCGGAATCCTTAACTGCCTGTAATAAATGAGGCTTTCTATGTATACTCACCACCACAATCCCCAGCCCCTCGCACAAAAAAAATTAAATCCGGTTTCCTCAATTCGTTCAAATCCATGGTCACCCCATGCAGACATCCGCCGCTCGAACTGCCGCGAAGGTACCTCAAACATGCACAAGCCTTCACACAGCAGCAACCCAACTGCCCCTTTGGATAAACATCACAATCTATCCAAAACACCTCGCAGAATCCCTACGAAAAGTGAGCACTCACCAGCATCGGTGCCAGGAAAGAGCGTGAACCGATCCCGCCGCTGCGGACCACTTCATGTGACCGAGGAGGGGTTGTGGCTCGCACCCAGCCTCCGGCAAAAGACGACTATTGCAAAGCTTCTTGCGTACAAGCAAAGGACGGTTTTTAGATGAGAAGCATCTTATGCTCGGGGCTCTGTCCGTCCCGCGTCCCGTGTCCCGCGTCCGGCCACTTTCATGAAGTACACCCATTATGCGAACCAGAACACTAGTAATATGAAGGCCGTCAACCATACTACAATCATCAGAGTCATGGCCGAGAGCACAGAGAGGCTGCTTTGTAATGGCTAGGCAGGTGGTGTCTGTCGCCCAGGTTGACCCCATTCCATGAGTCATGGCCGAGAGCACAGAGAGGGTGCTCAGCAATGGCTAGGCAGGTGGTGTCTGTCGCCCAGGTTGACCCCATTCCTTGATCTTGCTTGCATGTGTTTGGAGGGGGCTTAGTCCGTCCCTCCTTCCCACAACGCATGCGCGTCCCCTCTCCCTCTCTCTCCTACGCTCACCCCCTTCCTCTCCTCTAGGAATCATCTACTCTACAGAGCGTCCCACAGCGCATTCGCGTCCCCTCCCCTACGCTCTCGTACGCTCACCCCCCATCCTCTACTCTTGGAATCATCTTGGAATACTCTACGGAGCGGCTCCGGCGTCCCACATACCCACAGCGCATGCGCGTCCTCTCCCCCCTCTCTCCTCTAGGAATCCTCTACTCTACGGAGCGGCTCCGGCGTCCCACAGCGCATGCGCGTCCTCTCTCCTCTAGAAATCCTCTACTCTACGGAGCGGCTCCCGCGTCCCACAGCGCATGCACGTACCCTGCCCCTCTCTCTCCTCTCCTATGCTCCCCCCCCCGTCCTTTTCTCTAGGAATCCTCTACGGAGCGGCGCGCACGACAGGTGGTGTGACAGCTGCATACTCTGCTGTGGGCACCACGGTAGTTCCGCGGTATGAAAATGACGGAACGCGTGCGCCTCATTCTCTCCCTGTGCAGCGCCGCGATGAGCGCCCGGGCCGCTGCCGCGAATCGGGAGCGGCGACGTTTCTCCCGCTCAAGCTAGCCATCTCCCCGCTGCTTCGCATCCACACATGGTTCCCTTTAGCGGGAGATGGGGATTATTTTACATATTACAGCGAAAGCTGTATATGGCTAGGAGAAACGAAAAACCGCTCGGCATCTGTGTCACGAGAGGTCTCCATTGGCTGTGCTATCAGTTACGTCGTTCTGAGCGTCGTACCCAAGCTCGCGCGCCATTGGCGCGCGAGCTTGGTTACCACGCTTGCAAGGTCAAACGCTTGCAGCCACGGCGCGCCCTCTGGCGCGTCGAAGAAACGGCGTTGCGCGCAGAACAGCGTCGACGTGATTCCGGGAGCGCGTTCGCCTGGGCGAGCGCCCGCTTTGGGCGAGTTTCTTCAGCGGCATTTTGGCTTCGGCTGCGACGTCTGTGACCGCCTGTGGTTCGACCACAACCTGGCAACGATAATTGTGGAAGGCTTCAGTGCAGCGTCCCCACAGCTAAACACTGGGGCCGCACATTTCAGCTTCTCTGGTTAACCATTTGTACGGAGTGCTAGGGCGGTGATTTTTTACAGGAGTTTAAACAAACAGACGCGCCTTTAAATTAGAAGCACATACAAGAGAAAAGAGGTCCCGCTAAGGCCAGAGAGAACTCCCAGCGCGCACGCCACGCGCCCTTTATAAAAACCCGTGTCCGTGCACTCGCTTGTCAACTCCTTCCGACCTACCATTACTGCCTCCGTCTGTACCTCCACCTCTGTCGAGGCCGAAGAGGCAGCTATTGCCCTCGCCATAACACAAACCTTCGCAGAATACATTTTCTTTTATTGCAAACCCACGGTATACAACTACGCGGTTGGACGGGTGGCACCTCCTGCCGCTGGTATCTTGCGGTCTGGCACCATTCCTTCTCGCCCCATTGATATCGCCTGGGTACCCGCTCACGTGGGTCATCCTGGCAACGAGCCGGCCAATTCTATCGCTCGCGATTCGACAGACCTAGCAAGCCCGTCCCTATCGGGAATGGATACTCGCGACGCGCTCCTCACGTGCCACACCATCACATTGCACTACCGCCTCTGCCGCCTCACTTTGCCCCCCACCACAACAATCCCTTTCCCAGCACCAACAACACCTGTAGCGCAGACTTCAGGCCCACACCTTCCGTACTCCTAACGTCTTGCCCTCTTCCACGCCCGGAAGTAGCCAGGCACGGCCTGGACGCTACAACCGGCAGCCTGAAGGCCGCGCCCTACGCTGCTTGTTAATTTTTTAAATATTGTTTTACCCCTTCACACAAGTATAGTTTTTCACCACCACCATCATCCAGCCTTCTTGTGGGACGTGGACCGCGCCTGACGGCTGAGTCGATGAGCGTCCCTTGCAGGCCGGGTCCTTGCATTGATGG